>CAJPEX010002944.1:0-33492 GCA_905338405.1 Notodromas monacha
CACAATGTTGCGAGTGAGCAATGCCTGTTCCTTGCCCTTGGCGATGAATACTCCGGGATGCCGATGTGGTTCCACCACCACATTTCTCCCAGCTCCAAAACCACCTCCTGATCACAGTTATCGTCAGGGTACTGTATCCGAATTCCGCAGATATTTGCACTCATAATTCAAAAATTCAGAGACGACTTGCTACTACAGTTTTATTTTCTCCAATTGCAAAATATGTAAAAAAAAAAATTCAAAAAGTACTGGTCAAGCGAGATTCACATAAATCTGAATGATCAGAGTTCATGCATACACATTTCAGTCAATAGAGATTAATAAATACAACTGAAATTCGACTTGTAAATCCCCCCTCTCGTGGATCAAGTGGCGCATCTTTTGTCAAGGTACAGTACTATTAACTCACCTCTTCCGCCACGACCTCGTGGAGTCCCTCTACCACCACCGCCACCTCGTCCTCGGAAGCCACCACGGTCACCGCCGCCACCGCGGCCAAAACCACCTCGTCCGCCGCCACCTCGACCACCGCCTCTGCCGAATCCCCCGCGACCGCCGCCGCCTCGGTCCCCAAACCCACCTCTCGGTGTGAACCCTGTGAAATACATACATTTTATCTTTTCCACTTGAACGAATCCAATTTTAAATAGACTTACCTGGCCTCATGTCATAAACGGAACAAAAAACGCAGCTCTGGCACACACAAAAATAATATACTGTATTAAGAAGATACTGTACCTGAAATAAACAAAGCAAAAATCAAAAGCCTCATCGTCTTTCAAAAATAGCCTTCGAAGGGGGATATGCACAAAATGTTTAAAAACACTGCCTGGATATCGCTGCAAAATTCTTCATATTTGCCTGCAAAATCCAGCGACCAGCACTAAATCCCATTCATTTAATAATCTCGACACAGCGACTCTTGATATTTACCTCCTCGCACACAGTCAAAGACACACCATACAAAACTAAGCCTAGTTTTCAGAGGTGCAAAAAGCCGTATTGGCAACTTTATTCACCAAAATCTGACATTACATAAATGTTCCTAAGTTAAAACCCATCCGAGCATCAGAAAATACCTTGAAACTCGCGTACGACAACTTTCTCGCGTCACCTCGTTTCAACACCCTGAGGAAACGGAAATATGAATCACTCGTCACATGCACCAGCACACAAATTCGTAGAACACACAAGTGCGAATGGTAATGCGTTAGTTGCCACCATCACCAGGTTTATTAGAACACTTCGGGATAAATCAACAACAACAAAATCGGGGGAAGCACCGCAAAATGCAAAGCACGGCGTCACATGCGTTAGTATCACGACAGTCGAGACACTTGGACAAAATCTTCCACATTCTGACTAGAGGGCACAGAAAATAAAAGAAAGAAAGATGGGATTAAGAAACGCAACAAACACGCGTTCAAGCCTGTTCGCCAAGAATACTTGCGGATTCTTTCCCGAGTGGATCGAGATCGGCAAAAGCATTCAACCAGGACGTGGGTTTCGATTCCGGTTTCACGTCTGGATTGAGTCTTTGGCTCATCCAATCCATAGGATCCGTCTTATTCTGCTCCAAGAGCTGACTAGGCAAGAAGCCACTCGTCATCCCGTCATGGCCAGTGAGCAGATCGCCGGGATTTGTCTCAAAGATTGAGTGAAGGTCATCAGAAGGTTCGTGATTGCAAGCCCCGATTACAGTTGGTTTGTTCATGCTGAAAACATCATCAAGCTGGGAATCCGCACCAGACTCACCTAACCCAGTCTCGGAAAACTTTTTGAACAGCTCTTCCAAGTCCTCGGTGGCTTCTTTCGCCATCTCAAGCTCACCGAGAAGATCCTGTTTCAGCTCCGCATCAGTAGGAAGCTCAACATCCACGAGAGATTTCTCATCGTTCAGCGTCACGTTCGAACTTTTCTCCAAGTCCAAAGAAATGCTCGAATCGGCGCCCTCTGCGGAGTCCAAGTGCCGTTTTGCAAAGTTATTGGTATCGATTGCAGTCAACGCAGTTTCGCAGGCTTTGTCTGTCTTGTGCCAGTAAGTGGTGACATTTTCTTGATATTGTTTCAACGCGTGCGAGAACATGTTGCATCGCGACGCAGCGAGCAAGTCGATTTTCTGCATGCAATTGAGTTTGTCCCTGTCAAAGCGTTCTTTGCTCGACCGAACTTGATGCTGGACCTTTCGAAACTTCTCCAGTTGCTTGTAGGCATCAGGATTCAACTCCTCAGACACTTCCTTCATCCAAATCAGCATTCCGCGGTATTCTTGACGATTCCTCTCACTTTTCTGCACCGTGCACAAGCAATCTTGGACCGCACGCAACCGGTAAGTCTCTATTTCTTGCTGCAATCGATCCATCGGCTCTTTTATCGCCAATGCGTAGTAAGCCGAGTACGACATGACTTTCCCAACAGAGAACATCACTTTCCCGGGGTACGCTTTTTCTGATTTTCCCACTTCTTTCAAAAACATACCGAGTGAGTTCTGAGCCTGAGCCAGGTGGCAAATCGTTTGTTGATACAAAAGAACAGCCTTGTGGAGCTCTCCAGACGACGCTTGAATGCTTCGGAAGAGTTCTAGCTTCATGTCGAGTTCGGAATCCGAGGCAGTCACATCCTTGTTGCTCTTGTTCCGATTGAGTTTCCGAGTCACGGATTCTTTGGCGACGTAAAACTGATGCTGGAATTTCTCGAGGGTCGAAGCATCGCCGTAAGTTTGACTTTCAATGTACTTGTCGAAGGACAAGCCACTAACTCCACCCGGAGGTGGTCCATAGTTCATGATGAATGTTAGTCAAGAAAGCCCAAAAAGGTATTGGGGGTGTGTCAGTGGGTTATACACGGGGAAACATGCGTTTAATTGCCGATCGAAACCAGAAACCGAGGAAATTTTGCCACAGCTTCACGCAGGCTCACTGATCGTCTGTCAACATACACAAGCCACAACATGAGGACAAAGTTAAGATAATCCATAAGAAAAAATCCCGAGATAATGTCTGTAGGCACCCTTACAGTAGAAAATACTGAACCAACATCACTGTAGCACAATTCCAGCAACACCCAGTTGAGTCAGAAGACTCACAAAGGTCAATCAGTCCAAAAGCAAATTTAATACAGCGGACTCTCTCTATACAGTACAGTATACCAAAATTCAAGGCAAAAATTAGCTGTTGTAGAGGATTTCATTTTAGAGAACCCCTTCAACATGGGTTAAGAATCCTGTCGGGGAACTGCAGCAAGCCTCATTAACTGAGGCACAAATTGATAGGGTGGAAAAACCACCTAAGGAAAAAAGTCCATCACAACCGGGCAGAACTTTACCCTCACCAGACTTTCAGGCTTCCTTTGGGCACATAGTGTGTTATCGACTTTGATTTCCTGACCATTCCCAAGCCTCAAAAAATTGTTTTTCCCGTGATCACAATACAGTACTGCTGGATCAAGGCAAAACAATACAGTGAATTAATAGAAACCCTTTCATTCCCATAATCATCATACTGTAATTCTGTCTTCAGCTGTTTAAAAAAATGGTTGTCGTCGGACAAAGCTTACTGAAAGATTTTGCTGTTTGATTATTTTCTCTCGTGTTTTAGGTTTAATTCTGTTTTGAACAAAATAAAAACGTACATTAATATTTAGTCAGGGAATTCTACCAAGAATTCCCAGCCCATGCCCGAGACTGATCACATGTTTTGCTTCCAAATACAATTGGGTACAAAAATTGCATCTTCATCTTGTTTTGTGGTGTCTCTTGTCAACAAAAAACCCCATGGAACCAAAAATGTTGATACAGAAGAACAAATTTGTTAGACAAGAGCAATCTCGAGAGTCCACCATTAAGGAAATGGTGTTTTTTTGCTAATTATTGTCACCTGAAAAAGACTAACCAGAATTTAAGTAAGCTGCACAAGAGACAACTGTCCTTAGCAAAATAAACCGATGATCCAGCATTGTTGCTGTGATCTGCCACAGTGGCTAATGGCCACCACTCTCTCGTGTTGCAACAAACCAATTACAGAACAGTCCTGTAAAAAAAACAACTTTTTACACTGAGGAACTAATACCAAGAATAACTGCCTTACAATCCCAAAAGTTCATTGGCACCACATTTCTACAAAAGAAAATAAGGGTCATCTCCCAGCAAACACTCGGGGTTTCCTGAGTTTTTCTCTTTATTTGTAGGCATAAGTTCATCAAGGCATCAAATCCCTGTTCACAGTCCCAGTTAGATGTTTTACACATGGCCCACTATAGTTTTTGAAATAAACTGTACAACTATAGCTTCACGGTGATAGGCACAACAATATTTTTAGATTTATTGCAAAACGTTGTTATACCAGAGCACAATGGATTTCTGGAACAGGACAAGAACAACGAAATGTCAATTTAAATTTTGTTGAAAGGATTCTTGTCAAGAGGTGGTGTTCTATGAATGACATACGCCATTGCGCAAGGGGATAAATTCAAAATTCATCATAGAAACTTGATTCTATACTGTATCTAATTTTCAGCATTTCACTGCAGTTTTTCAAAAAATTCTTCATGTTGCTGCTCAAACGTTACTTATTTGCCTAGTGGTCTACACAATGAAACATATTACGGTAACAAAAAACCATGTTCATGGCCAATAACATTTGTCAAAATGCATAGAGCACAATAGGAGCGCCTCAAACAGACCAATCAAAACTAGATGTTAGCACCATTTATCAACTTTCAACATCAGTTTCCCCGTTTGGGTCACCTCTCGTGTACAAGTGCCGAGAATTCTTATTGTTGTTTACGTTACCAAAAAGCAGCGTCGTTCCACCTGATCATGGATGATGTCGACGTGAGTGAATAGTCGTTGCGAGAACACTGTCCACATCCCTCCGGCGAAATACGCGCAACTGTCGCCAGGACGTATTCAAGTACAGTATTCACAACGCGTGCCACAGACATAACACGACACTCTACTGCCATAGTCTACGCAGAACACTTTCCAACCAAGACGGAGAAGTGAACACAGGTAATCAGATATCCTGAAACAGAAAACGCATACAAATATTTTTCGAGTCGCAACAACCAACAAGAATATCTGAAATTATCTCAACTGAAACTTCGTCGCGCTCACCACAGGTGGACATTCACATAATCACTAATCAGATCTCGGCTGATGTTATGGACAGGAACCGGTCGAGAAAATCGAAAACCTCAACGATACGAATACACATCGCAACATGCATATACGATATGAAGTCAGAAAATACTTCTACACGGGAAATACCGCCCCAAACAACCAAGGGCGTCGCTGAAGACTGGACCCGTACACAATTGAATTCCGATTGCAGCTTCCTCATGGAATCCTCACACAGCGGAGTATCCGACAGATAGGCACAGGGGATGCTCGAACTCTGTACGTTATGAAGTATAACATAGGTGTCGCTATAAAACCAACATCAACAAGCTTCTAGGTCACCATTACATAACCAACTTCATGGCTCCTTTCGATTTATTATGCTGAGGAAAACCTCCTGCATGAAATTATTGATGATCTTCAATTAATTATGCTGATGCAAATCTCCCACAGATCAGCAAAAAAATTCTGCAAATTTGCACTGGTCTGTGGACCATGGGTTGGGGAACACTGGTACAGTACTGTATATGCAACAAAATTCAGGGGACCAGGAAACTTTTTTTAGGTAATTTTTTAGAAAACATCTTTAATATAGGTGAGAGGCCCAGATGGGTCACCACCTATATCATAGCTAAATATAAATTCATGAAAATTAGAAATTGTACATTTTGATTTTTTTTATTACATTGAAGTCAGATTTTCCAGTTGTTTGCCAATTATTGAAAATTCTTATTGCATGTACAGCACACATATAATCAAAGCAAAAATTATATATAATGAAATTATTGATGAAAATTAGTTCGTAAAAAAGTCAAATTGTCATGGCACTGTTCCTATGGAACAATTGCTGAGACCAAGAAAAAATTGTTATTGCATAAAAAAATTGTCATAACAAGATCATTATGGAATTTTACTTTACTAGTCATTGGTTCTGAAAAGTGTCCGGAGTTCTGGAGCACTGAAGCAGAGCACCAGCCCGGAGTAGGTGATTGTGTCTGGAGTGGAGGGTAGAGCAAATTTTTCGTTAACCCTGCTCCAAGTCCCTGGTCACAGAGAAGCAGCGTGAGGGACGCACAAGAATGGTCCCCGTGATGGGAATGTGGTGGCTGCGATCCTGCGAAGGTGCGTTCAGATACAAACGGCCAAATGACATCGGAAGAGGTTACAGGCAACCCTTGAAATTAATGCAATGTTGATTTAAATAAAGAGAAACTGCGTTATACCAAAAATTGCCACATGGGCGACTGATATTTTGAGTAAAGGGCAGAAAGGTGTCAAGGTGGAATTTGTAAAATGGGTAAACAAAATAAGTCGAAGAGGGCTGAAATGTTTCCTGTGCCAAAGAATGTAGGAGGGAGACGAATTCAAAATCGTGCGTTGAAAATTTGGCAATCCTGCCACGTACCTGGGTGTGCATTGGCCTCTCAAATTAACACAAAAACTGTATCGCATAAATACCGTCGATTATCTCCAAGATCACAGCTAAATAACTTCGCATCTCGAACCTGAACAAGTGGGGCAAAACACATGTAAATTTCAGCGCATTAATTCAATCAAGAGAACAACAAAAAAAAAGGTTCAACTTACCATTCCTGAGTTCCTCTCTTCAAAGTGGAGAGTTTCGAGAGCTCGAACTGCTTCAAGATCTCTTCGATGGTCGCTGCTGGCTCACCCAGAGGTAACTGTCGCAAAATGAAGTAACAAAAAAGAAAATAACGGCGAGTGAATAATAGGGCTTCATACACCCATTCTCGTTCTTACCATAACTTCAAGACGAACTTCTTCCCAGTCGTCATACAGCACTTCTTTGAGCTTACGGGGAAAGATGAGCCCCAGGGGACACGAGCACTCGTCCTCTTCCTTAGTACGAAAAAAAAAGCCAACAAATGCATACGAATTGATAGTGGATCCGCACAGTACAGTACCCACAAAATTCGAACAGCATTGGACCGAGAAATTAAAGAACATCAGGGTTATTACTTCGTTACTTGAAAAAAATAATACTGTAATAACAGAGAACACAATGAACTCTCGCAGATATATAAATCGAACACAATTGTTCGTCCTTTTAATGCGCAAGGAGAAAACAGTACTGTATCATCTCCATCAACAATGTATGACTGACTGCAAAAGAAAACGGGACACCGTGCATTTGCCCCTTTCGTAAGCCATTCAACCAAGTTACTTGATCGGAAAATCAGATACAGTTACAATAAATACCCACCGAACCCATAATTCCATGATTATCAAGCCAGAACGCAAATCGCTTCAGGGGTCCCATGAAACTTTTCAGTGAAGCACTGTACACTTTATCTTCCTCCAAAGAGCATGCAAACAAACAAAACTTGCCACGGGATCGCGGTGATTTTTTCCTTTTTTCTTATCGCGAGTGTTCAAGTACGGTACACGAATCACCGCGTTCTTCACTCAAATCAATATGAAACTTACTCGGAAGCTTACGGTCCAACCTTGGACGAAGCTTGCCAACAACATCGCGGGATGTTGTGGAGCTGCTGAAACTCGCGTCGCTCCTCGGCGATAGACTTCGTTCGCGCTGATTCTCCGGGGTCGAAGGACTTGAGCTGCAACACGGATATGTGCGGGGTACGACGACAGTCGCCGGCGTCCTTGGCCGGCGACGCAGACATGGATCTCGCTGGACATTCGCCTTCTGCCACCGTTTCCTCGGACTCGTCTCGCGCCGTCCGTTCCGTCCCAGCCTCGTCGGCCGACGACGATGACTGCGAGCTTTTCTCGTCTGAACCGTCATTGACCGGGTCCTTCGACGACTTGTTCAGGCATTTTTTCGAGAACAACTCCACCTTCCTGAAAATAAATAAATGAATAAAAATTATGGGCGTTGATCTAAAATAAGTAGTCATTTTCGTTGGGGATAGTACTGTATATTCATTTCAGTGACGCGGCGCATGAAAAATGAATACTTTCCGTTTCGACTCGGCGCAACTGTTCTTTTGGTGAAACAAACTACAGCACTGTACAGTACTTGAACAAGATGACGTCGGATTCAATTTTTCTATCCCAAACTTACGGACTTGGATGCTTCCCGAAAGGAACCGCTGCTGTGACAAGTTTTCCTTGCTTCGTTCCAACAATCGGTCCGCTGTGACCCATGCGTCCCACCTGAAAGCATGGGAGGGATGGGGAACAAACCATCGTCAGAAGATTGAAGCTTCGCGTTTGATTTTGAAAACAAAAAACAAAAAAACAGCGGACTCGACGACTCACGACTTCTTCCAGTACTTGTAGTGAATGTAGTACTTGTAGTGAATGTAGTACTCGAAACGGCCGCGTCGGTACTTGCCGAGCAGCACGCGAACATCGTACAACAGAGACGAGTTTATGTCCCTGCACAGCACTTCCTGGCCTTCGTGAAACTTGGGCAGGATCCGCACGTTCTCGTGCGCGTCCATCGGGTGACGACCGCACACACTCAGCGGCACATTTTCACACGTACTGCGGACTGTCTTCGAAATATACTCAGAACAATGAGTCTCACCCACTCCCACACACTTCTCGCATCACCATTCATTCAATGATTCCATCCATTATAACATACAAGTTCGATTCATTCGTCACCGCTCGAAACTATCAAGTCAAGTGAAGAAAAAAAAATTCGATTCCTGCTGAGAATACGGTTAACGACGAAAAAGCAGCATCCGACTCATTTATACAAAAGAGGAACAGCACCATATTTTCTTTCTTCCTTCTTTCCTCATTCCACCGAAGGCGTTGAGCAACAACTTATGGACAAAGAGATTCCCCAAACCTCCGATGAAGCTCAGCTAAAAGAATGTTCCCCGCGGGAAAAACAGATGCGACATTTCACACAGAACTCCTGCCTCGCGACGGCCTCCCCACCGCACATCGGTAACACTCCCACGAACACAGGCACGAATTCAAGCAAGAAAAAAAAAATCGAACAAAACTTTCGAAATCATAAGGTCGTCCGAAATCTACACAAAAAGTTGAAATAACAAAAAACAAAGGACATCACAGAGAATCTGATGACTTTGCTGCGTGATCTTCGGTTTCCTTCTGCTGCATACATATGATATTGAACCCTCACTTTCAAGTTTATACGCAATAACAAGAGGGACTACAAAACAAGACGAGACAATCACACATTTTCATCATATTGAAAGACTAACTGACTTGATGGGAATCTCATAGGAACGCGTGAGCTTCCACACACCATCGTCCCCTTCACACGATCCGTCTTAAGAGTACAAATCTCAATAAGGACCATTTAGCCCCGACTCAAAACTTACGAAACGCGACAGAAAAATAAAGACCAAAAGAACGCATGGAGAGTTTTATTCATCGCTTTACACGTAGCAGCGCGCGGATTGTTCGCGCTTCATTAACCTGTAAATACAGGTTGACCAAAATAATCAGGGTGCAGCGAAAAAAGGACAGTATTTCAAGGTGTGTTTCAAATCTTGGGCTAAAATGCCCGCCCCCAAATAGGCAGCGAATCATCAAAAAAAGTTTGAACAGGAACCCCATCCATCCTCATTCTACTTCAGCAATGCGGAAGCACACCCCACAAAATCAGGAGTAAACAATGTGAATCAGTAACAATTAAGATTCGACAGTAAATTCCGCGACGCATTTTTGAAAAGTAATAAGTTATTCCTTGCAGATGAAAAACGCAGAAAAAGTCGTCCGGATCATGAATTTCTCCCCCCACAGCGCATTTTTGCATACCGGCCATCACACATACAGCACTGGATTTGTGAGTCAGCGAGCGATATTGGGCTTTAATTTTTTTTTTTTTTCAAGGCAGAAAATCTGGATGCGGAATTGTGCAATGCAGTGGAAAATTTCCATCCACTCGGTCATGTTTATCACAATAAACAGCTCTTTAGCGCAATCGAATTTTCAAACCAGTTTAAGCTCGAAAGACAGAATGCTTCCGTCGAATTCTGAATAACAGACAACTTCCCGACTGAATAGTCTATGCTTTCGTGGGAAGATTAAAAAAATAACAAAATTTCGACGATTCTCTGGTAGAAAAACAAAAACATGCCAAGGCAACTCCCGCCAGCGCCCAATGCACAAGCGAGAATGAGGGGAAATACGATACTCAAGCATTTTACACATAAACTGTCTTCGAAAATGCCGAGGTGCTTAGAAAAACGCATCAATTGTTCGTTCCTTCAATAGGAGGATACAGTATTTAGCGTCAAAGGGATCTGAACTGAAACGAAACAAGAAGGGGGGGAAACGAAGGTCGTGAAATATCAAGGACAGCACTCGCCTAACTTGACACTTTCTTGACGTCACGGGAAGACTGAAGCATTTCTCGTCGTACAGGCGACAAAATGTCGGCGGGGAAGCCCGGCGGCAGCGGCGCCTCAAGCGCCCGCGGCGGCAGCTTGAGCTGCAGCGGGTCCCGCAGCCGCCTCAACTCAGCCTCGATTTCATTCTGTCGCTGCTTCAGCGCATTGTAACTTTCCACATCCAGCCCGTGCTTCTGCGCGTACTTGTGAAAGTAATTCAAAAATTGTCGGTCGCGGACATCCGGCAACAAATACTCCTGCAGTGAAGAGAAAATATAAGTTCAGAACACGCACTTCCGAGGGAACTTATGACGACGAAGGCGGAATAACTCTTGCCCCAGGGGGAAGAGAAACGCTTGTAGCGTGTTCCTAATCTCCGAATTATTCGCAGAAAAGTTGCATATGGCTTCGTGGACTTGGGACTATGGGTTAGTATCTTCAACTAGACTCATCGAACAACGACCGGAACTGATTCTAAACTTCAGATTACAGCTGAAGCCACACACACAGGGCGATTTTCGCGAATACTGTACTGTACAGTCATCAAAAAGGGGTTCATCTCAAATCAAAAGAATATCGACACGTTAAATTGTGTTGCATTGCTTTTTTCTTCACAGGGCGTTCGTGAATGGCGACAGCCGGGTGAACAATTCAAAATTTAATTCCGGTCGCTAATGCAAAAAAATAAATAATGTATTGCCAGTGTAAATACACCAACTGCATTCCTTCGCTTATGAGTCGCATACTCGCCTGTCGCGTCAAGACGTAGTAGGCGTAGGCTGCCATGGCAGTTCCGTATGTAACGAAGTAAGTCACAGGTTCCATGATGTCCCAAGAGTACTCCCACCACGTCAGCCTGGCCAACACACCAAATTGCACAGCCATGTAGCCCAGGCCCATCCAAGTGAGCACAGTCGTCCTTCTTTCCGACTTGAACGCCATCTCCTCGTTGCACTGTTCAAAACCACACACGGTACAATCGGTCACATCAACGTGAAACTAAAATTCACTACGCTGTTAAAAATAAAAAAACCTTTTCCATCGGCTCCAGGTCCTTCTTCAAAGTCTCCAGGCGAGTCAACAGAGTTCGCTCCTTGAGGAGCTGGTGCTGCTCGACTTGCAGGCCTTCGTAGAGTTGAGCGACCAAGTTCCGCACGTCACTCAGCGTCGACATTTGCTCCTGAGACAGCCGCTCCTTCTCCGGGGTATTGACTCGGTACCGGACATCGTTCACGACGAGGTCGAAGTCGCGTTCCATCAACGCCTCGATCGTCGTCATAGCAGAGATTCGTACTCCATCTACACACGAAAACGAGCGATTACGCCAAGTCACAGTCGATTTGTAGTGACAGTATACGAAACTATGCAGTGCAGTCTCTAACAAAGTTTCCGGGTTAACTGGTTTTATAACAAGTTCATCATGATTTCATTTTATAACGACAATCCCTCAACCTATGCAACGAACACCTCGGATCTTCCCAATCACGATTTTATAAAAACCTGCTTTCATAAATGGTTTGCGGCGTCAAGAGTTGCAATGTATTGAAAAGGGAATCGAAAATGTTCTTACTTTGTTCAGCACAACAGAAAAATTGTTCTCGAGTGAATTTTTCAATTTTACGATCATTTCGAGGTTCCTGGTGAATAAATGAATAGTGGTGCTTATGAACATTACCAGATTGACATACGAGGTACGATCGTGGATGAGGTACTTTTCAATGAAATACTGCTTAGCGTTTCTCAAACGTGTATTACATCAATATTTTCCGCATTTACCCCCCCCCCCCCTCCAAGACAAGTATGCATATACAGTACTGTACTGTGCGGTATACTGCACATATTTTCAAGAAAGTTGTATACTTTACTGTACTTGTAGAAAAAAAAATTTTGCTGATATTTGCTTCACATTTATGCTGCATATAAATGCAATAAATCACCAGGAGTGTAGACTGCTGCGCGATCAATGCCCTTGTCCTCAAGCGTGAGCATGCGGAGGAAGTCGCCGACGTTGTTGGATATCGGCAGCAGGGTGAACTGGCACCGTTCATCCCTCGACGGCAGCGGAACCGTGATCACCGGGAATCCACGACCGTAATGCACCGTGACGCCTTCAAGCGTGTAAATGACTTTCAACGAATGAACCATGGCGATAAAAGTACTGTATAAGACCTACCTCCAACGACGGGTTTCGCTTTACCAACAACGGGTTTGTCTACAGTTTCCGGAAGTCCCCACTCTTCAACCGACTTGTAGCCACTCGGACTCTGATTCAACGTCCGCTGTTGGTGTCGAAACACAACCACCACGGGATTCCGCGAGCGGAATCCAGTGGCACTCGGCCCGAACAGGGCCCCACGCACACTGGATAAGTCCGCACAGCGCGATGTAATACGGCATCCTGACGCCCCGCACAACATCGTCATGTCATACAAACTCACTCACTCACACCCCCACCCCGAAGCAGGATCACAAGTGGAGAAACAGAACACGTCCACTCAGATTCCAACTGCGAGAACCCGCGACATTTTAATTACCGGGTCCTGATCTACATACATTTACACGAAATAATTCAAAAGACAATACTCGACGTCATTCGACATCCAATCCCTTCTTGGACAGCGATAATCAACAGAGGAGGCTTATTAGAAGAGCACTCGAGTTTATTTACGCACTCGTTTCGCTGTCCACAGACACGGTTCCCAAAGGATCACTCACATTTTACAGCTGAGTTCACGCGCAAACACGCAGGCTTACACTGAGAAACTATCGGCTAGGGAGATTCGAGCCACGGCCGAGGATCTCTCACTCGCACTGGAATCGAACCGACGCTTGAGTGTAACAGGGTCAAATCACAGCTTCAATGGGTTCATCAATGAAACAGAAACAAACAAAAAAGTAAGGGAATGAAAGCTCACAGCCCGGGAGGGAGAACGTTAGAGTCCAAAAACAAAACGGATGAATGGAAAGAAAAACAACGTTTACAAACATTGATCATCACGACGAGGAGGAAAACGAAAGGGATGACGGCGAAATCTTGAGCACGGAACGGAGATCCGGCAAAACAGCCTGGGAAATGTCCGCCATGCGCTGCTTGAGACTGTCCGCCGTGCCTGCGGGCACCGGCAGTGGGTCCTTGTGACGCTGGCACTTGTTCATCTCAAGCTGGAGACGCAGGTACATGTCCACGATCTCCACCTCGGTCTTGCCCTTAAGCCAGGCCACGAGGTCCGCCTCGGCGAGGGCCGTGCAGTGCAGCACCTGCAGCTTCTGGTGCACCTCCTTGTAGCGGGCGTTGAACCAGCCGCTGAAGTTGGGTGACCGGAAGAACCGCTTGTAAAGAGCGGCCCAGTCACCCTTCACGCCCGTCGTCAGTTGCGGGCCAGCCGAGTCCAGCGTCGCCAGGAACTCGTCGGGGTTGAAGGGCCGCAGTGATGGAGGAGCCTGAATGCACCGGAATACAGTACGACTCACGAATGTCAAATTCAAAACGGGAGCGAGCAAAAAAGCAGAAGGCGTCCTCAAGAAGAGCCAGCGGTTATTTCA
Source organism: Notodromas monacha (assembly GCA_905338405.1). Classification (NCBI taxonomy): domain Eukaryota; kingdom Metazoa; phylum Arthropoda; class Ostracoda; order Podocopida; family Cyprididae; genus Notodromas; species Notodromas monacha. The sequence continues at coordinate 13,963 of CAJPEX010002944.1, forward strand.
CAAAACTTACTACAGTGTCTTGTATCTTCCCGTTAACAAGTATTCTTTACAATTCTCGAATCTGTGATATGCGTGACATTATGAAACATGAGAAAATAGAATACGGCACGTATAATAATTTTTACATGATTCATTTGTTAAATCTGTACCAAAAACAGAACAAATTACTGTACAGTACAATATTTCTTAATAAACCAAATAGAGCTTTTTGGCCTCAAAAAATGTTTCAACATCTAATTTTCTGAAACAGACCAAAATAACCTGATTTGTCCATTACATTCTCTGCAAACGATAAAATGAGCTAAAGCCAGGCCATGAAGCATGTCCTGCTTCGGTTGATAACAGTACTGTATTGAAATTATCTCTCAAAGCAACACTTTGCAAAAGGACACAGCTTTTGCATTTGTCACATGCTCAAAAACATACAACAATTTAAAATACAGTCAACCCTTGATTTAGTGCCACCCTAGCATAGTACTGCTTATTCATGTGAACAGATGTCCCTCAAATATGAAATTAAGGGAAAATCTGATTAGGGGCCAATTCACTTTGGGCCACACATAACTCCTTGTAAAGGCATAAAAACGGGTACGAATTATGAACATTTATGCTTGAACTTGAAGATTTTGTGGAGATTTTAAAAGAAGCACAGTCCATGTGAACACTGAAATTCAAAACTAGTATGAATGTCTCATGTTTGCATTAATAATTATGGAAGATTGTATTTTTCCAACACAAAAGCTTCACGGTAAGACAGTTCTATAAGTCTATAACAATGACCTTTTGGAAACACTGGGGATGTCTAAATGTTAGCACATGTCAGAAAACTTGAGTTTAAAATACATTTTAAAGGGAATCAAAAATTAGCATTTTGTTACTGCAGTGAATGGAGAAGTGCATTCAATAAAAAAATCACTAGACCTAATCTTTCTCAGGTTGGCCTTGGTACAGCTTTGAGGGACTGAAGTTTTTTTGTCTGTATGAAGTTTCAATCAGCCCTGTACCAATGATTCAACATTCATCTTGAGCAATCTCTTCCCTAATCCCTTTGGCCCCTTAAAATTGTAAGGTGCTAGGAAAGCTATGAAACTTGTGTTTTCAGGAAATTTGACCCAAAAGAGGGTATTTGTGGAAAATTGCATGCATGATGCAATTTAAAAACATCTTCAATCTAATTTTGTGACAGAATTTGGATGCCATCTGTATCAGAGAGCATTTCCATACATGAAATGTCTTCTTTATCAATTCAAACAACTTTACCATGACCTCTTCTGGGAACCATTGCTTTCATTGCACATAGATGTGTGATAAACAATATTCTTTGGCTGTAAGAAAAAAGGTGCAACATTCTATTTTTATTTAATTTTGAAGTTTGATACGTATAGGGAGTACAAAACCTGTGCATTATCAGCTCAAAAATATTGCTTTGTCTCTTGGACTAACCAATCATAATTGGGGACCTAACAATAATGTCAGCAACTGTTCCCCAACTTGTGGTCTGAAAGCTGGGACTGGTCCACAGAATTTGTTTGGCAGTCTTCGGGAAAATTTCTTCCACATTAAAAGGTTATCATAAGCATTAATGAATTCTGTTAATGCAATCCAAAACTTTGGAAAGACACAGGCAGTTGAAATCATCTGATGAAAAAAAATTGGCTTTTCTGCTAATAATGCTTGACATATTTCTGCTCACTGAAATATATTATTTCCAGTTTTAAATCTGAGAAATCTTTCTCAAAGCCCAGATTTCTTTTTTTTTTTCAAGACATTCCACTATATAGCTGCTTCATTGGTTTTTAACTCCAATTTTGGAATCAAAAGTTTTGTTCTGACTTCTGAAGACTGTATGGTTGGCTTTTAAAAAAGTTCTGCTGATCAAAAATTGTATAGAATGTTGTTGGTCCACAGAAAAATTTATGAAAATATGCTGGTCCACAAGCCAAAAAAGTTTGGGGATCACTAATGTATACAAAATAGGCCTCTGGTGCCACTCAAAACTAAACCCATCTCTCTCTTTTGTATCACCCTTGCTTAGCACCACAAAATGTCCTGAGACAGACAGTGGCAGTACAATGGGGTTTTGCTGCATTTCGATTCCAATGACCCAAAAATGTTTAGATTTCTTCAGATTTAATTTTCAATATTCCATCACCGTGGGAATATATTTGTAGACTTCAACTAGCAGCCGCAAAAAATTGGAAAAATAAAAATAAAACACTCACTCTGAAGGGACAAATACTCTTCTGCAACGGCATTAAAGTGGCAATATACCGTTCCAACGGGATCATAAAGCTTTGCGTGAGTTCAATGAGGTGTCGTCGCAAGAGGGCGCTCTGAACTTGAACAGGTCGGTTTGTCTGCAACCCGCGAACTAGCTTCTTCAGGATCGTCTTATCTTTGGTAAGAAAAGGCTTGTATTGCGTGTACACACCGGGCTTCGAGTTGAGTGTCTTGAGCGCAGTTGCTTTTTTCAGCTTCTGCTTGCCACTGCTTCTGCACGGAGACCCAACTTTGACGAAGACGATCAAAACATAAATGAAATGCGGTTGAGCTTGCATATGCAACACAAAAGGCATGCTAGGTTAGTACCTAGGATCTCATCCAGCCGGATGATATGCGGCCAGTGTTGCAGACTCTTGGCGAAGAACGGGTTCGTCACACCGAGCACGATTGGTGGCGGCAACTGCGTCTTTGCTGTCAGGTCCTTGAACTCTGAATTGTGAATGGTGAAGTAGGGCCGGTAATCCGCGCAGTATTTCAACGGCCAAATGAGACTGCAAGAGCCACACTCGTGGCCGTCACCGACGAGGACACACGAACAAGCAACAATCAACCCTCAAGATCACCTACCTGAGGAGTCCTTGAACTGTACCGGCGGCAGTGGCAGGGGTCGGCGCCATGACCACCACAGGCTCCGCAGTGATCATCAGCTCCCACAAGAGGTGCACATGCGTGAAAACGGCGCTGAAAACGTTGAAAAGGCTGCCGTCGAGTTCTTGGAGATTCACCAGCCCGGGATCACATCGTAACAACGGACGAGCGGGCGAAGGCAGCCCTTCACTATTGCTCGACTCCGAATCATCCTTGACGGGAGTTGCAGTTCCGCTTGTAGCCACTGTACTGCCCATCTTGTCGTTTCGGGACGGAATGCGGACCTAGAAGATTCCATGTATCATGGGAAGAGAAGATTATACAGTACAGAATCAGCAAGAGTTAGGAATCACGCACTTGGAGATCCACCCCCAGGAAGTGCAGAGTCAGAATGTCCCCGGGTAGTGGGGTTGGCCACTTGTCCACTTCTCTACAAAACTTCTCCAGAACTTCCTGGCCATCATCGAAGAAGCACGGGGCGAGAACCTCTATGACTCGGTTGAATACACCGATAAACGGCAATCGCGTTAGAAGAACCACCGACTAGAAATACGAAATTCATCCAATGAACTGACTTGACGAATAATTCAAACTTTACCTTTTGAAAATAATTCCGTGGAAGCGTTTTGTCCTTCACTTGCCGAAAATATACAAACCCGTGGAGATGAGACGGCGAACACTGGAGCGGGGCGGGACAATTACGGTCGAAAGTTTCCAGAAAGGGGCCGCTGAACTGCTTTGCATTCGAATTCTGGATTCGAAAATGGTAAATGGTGTCACCCATGAGTCCAGAATTAGAGTCCGGGAAAGCCAAGTAACACACGTTCATTTTTTCTTCTTCATTCAAGGTAACGTGAGCCGGGTACATGAACTGAATAGAGGATGAGAAGGTTTACACGCCGATTTTCACAGACTAATCTAGCCAGTATTCACCTCCATGGCTTGGCCCAATTCAAGATCAAAAGTCACGACACAAACACAGTGGACCCAATTGCAAAATTGATCCCATGGCAATAGGCCTCCTGACGAAGATTTGCATTCCGATTCCTTGGATCGAGAGGAACCACGAGACAATGTCGTGGGTGACTCGGAGTGCGCATCAGGAAGTTCAGATTCCTCGTTCATCTTCGGGGTGATCTCTGCATAAAATAAAATTTGACATCGCAGATAAGGCCAATTTTGGTAAAAGCCTTCCACATCGTAGACTCACAACAATGCAACAAACACGAACTCAAACAATGCACCACTTACAACGTATACGGTGCACTTGAGTTTTCAACATTATCAGACGCCCATACACAAAAAAAATTTCTTAGATTGTATTAAGCTGCTGGACAAATATACGGTATTCTTAGCGCACGGACTCGAACGGCTCATCAGAGACCTCACTTTCTCCTCACGGGGCGCGGGTGTAGGTGAAGCCCCATCTCGCCGGTGTGGCAGGCAGGGCATACTCCCCAGGCAAAGCGTAATCCCCCTGCAGGAGGAATATGCCCTGCCTGCCACACCGGTCGAGAAAATCGAAAACCTCAACGATACGAATGCACATCGCAACATGCATCCACGACATCAAATCACAAAATATTTGCACACGGGAAATACCGCCCCGAACAACCAAGTGCGTCACTGAAGACTTCACTCGCACATAACTCAATTCGGAATTTCCGATTGCGGCTTCCTCATGGAATCCTCATTCCTCACACAGTGGAGTAACTGACAGATATGCTCGAACTCTGTACAGTACATTAAAATGTGTCACGTAGGTGTCGCTATAGAACAAACGTGCAGGGCGAGGGTGGTGGATCGTGGAGACACAATCAAACATCAACAAGCTTTTGAGGCACCATCACAGTTCACATTTGGCATGGTTAACTCAAACCCGAGCCCCTCCATGTTTAATTTTTTTCTTAGAAAACTAATTTAAGTCGCCTTACGATTGGCTTTCCAGTGCTAGGCATTTTCTATCGCTGTCATGCCTTGAAATTAGATGAGCCTCAGACATGACTGAACTTTGGAGAAGGTACCAACTTCTTTCTTTCCAGAAGTACAGAATTGTGAAGAGGTGAACTGGGTGCCTCCAGGATCCCATCCCCAACAAGAAGTGCAACGAACATCTGAAGTTACGCGTTCAAAGCCCAACTGTGCAAAAATCAGGGGAAATTTAATTCTTGACTCTTCCATCCATCCATGAAACGCACAATCATGCTATAGACAGACAGAAGCACATGAATGCTCGAATAAATGCAACAAATTCCAAGAACTGATACCATGGTGGTTATATTTGCACAACTCCAGCAGAATTTGAAAAAGGACTGAATCAGAAACCCAACAACAATTAAACAACACACCTTCCTTCCACATTGAACAACAGAACTGCCCAAAACAGTACGTTCAAGTACAATTTTCTCCTCAGCAGGGAGATTCATTCTCAGGCAATTTCTGCAAATGAAAAAAGCCTTCAATTGCTACAATTTCTCAAGGTGAAACAAATTTTGGAATTGGACTTGAACGCACTATTTGTTTAAGAACCAGTTTGCAACAAGATGTGAACCTATCCAAACGTTGAGAATAGGCACCTCAGTTCAACATCTCTCTTAATTACCCTTCCATTGACAACGTAGAGAACAAGTCAAAATCTCAGGACAGCAATTAACATAAATTACCTCAACGTGAATGAAGACCACTTGAAATTTCGCTCCTCCAGGAAGAAAACTCCTGGGGAACTCAAACGGAAACTTCACTATGAATCAAACGCAGGCTAATGAAACATTTCAGGCCAAATACCAGTCAAGCATCTTGGAAACTAACAGAATTAAGTGTTACTAAGTCCCCACATTCGGTGCTCATAAAAAAAAATAAACGATTAAAGAAATCCTATCAACCACACTGACATTTCTTTCCTTTCTTTAGGTATTGCCTCAATCTCCACCAACCCTGACTAGACCACACGCACCCTTAGAAAAAAAACCTGCGCTTCGTCTCTTTGATATGGCAGCCATGCGCAAAACACAGAGCATTTCTAACCTAGAAGGTGGGCAAGCTTCTTCCCCAATACTGTCGCCCTGACCCAGGATAATTACTACCGTTGCTCTATAATGCCCTAAAAATTGCTTGCTTCAAAAGAAAAAATAAAATAAAACCGTTCGAGTTCAATCGCAGTTAAGTGAACACCGAAGTTCCCACTTGACAAAGGCGGGACCATGAAAACTCGGGACTCGAAACGCATCATGAACGAGATCTTAAAAACTGATGAAACACAGACACGTTATCTCAACCTTTTTGATCACTTCGAAGTAACATATCCCGAAGTTACCTGATATTAGGATGGAAGTCGAGGCCATTCGGTTGCAGGAATGAACGATACTAATACGATCTCAAATTCGCTGATGACTAATGTTTTCCCTTTCGCTTTGACACAGCTCGATAATCATTAACTTTTTTTTTGCAGCGGTCTCAATGATGGAATTTTCAATTTTCCAGATTTGACAAGCGAAACGCCTTCGCCCTTTCTACCTCATACAATCCCAGTCTCAAAACCTCTCAACGACTTCGTCGTGAAGTTCCCCCCCCCCCCCACAAAATGGAATCGAATGCAACACAAAGCTAAATTAAGCGAGGAAAATTGCCCAAACACAGAACATTACTGAAACAAAACAACAACAAAATAATTCCGTTCGCCGCATTATTTCTAACAACGTAAAATAAAAATAAACCCTGACTTCCAACATTAACGCATTCAGCCCATTTGCTTGCAGCCTCAGTCTATAGCTTTTGGAAAAACCTCCCAATCCTCCTCCACAGAGAAAGAGGAAGAAACAATTATTATGGAATGCAACTATCCTCTTCCTCTCCCCCGATTAAACGCGTTTCCCGCCTGCTACTCGCGTCATAAGGCATCAGTAGTTTTGCTTCTAGTAAGCAGGCGCTTGTCCATAGGGTCCACTCACTCCAGGCCCTGAAAATGACGGAGAATAGTCACGTACAGTATCCGGAAAAGACAATCGATTAACACATTCAAGTCCTCATGTGTCAAAATATACCTTTGGGATCCCCGCCGGAGAAAGGAGGATCCTGATAACCACCCATGGGATCTGCTGCACCAGGATACGAGTACGGAGCGCCAACGCCACCAACACCTTCGGCATCATAATTTGGCGCAAATGCGGAATCTGATCCTTGCTTATAACGAGTGTACGCGAACCACGCACAGGCCCCCTGAAAAAAAAAAAAAACAGGCGGAAAATGAAAACCAACGTCTACAATTTTCTTCTCAGCATGAATGTGAGGCATATTATGTAATCAAAGTCAGCGATTCAACCTGTGTTCTGATGCTCGGCATGTTGTAAATGTGAAATGCCATGGAGAATTCTTCGGCACAACGAAGCAACTGGCACCAGTAAAATTACTCCTTTCGAAGGATAATATGACCATTGGACAGGGATTTAAAAACGACTGAATAGTAATCGATTATTCATTCCAACGGTGTTCTACTGTACCATACTGTATTATACAATACAGTAATACCATCAGCTCGCATACCATGAAACAAATGCAAGGTTCTCGTCGCATACTGTACTCGACACTTTCTACTCTCCACTGACATGAATTTCAAGCATCAACGCATAAAACCTTCGTTTTCTCCCAAGATTTGCAGCCCCACTGACTGATCCAAACTTGAAAATTCACGATGAAAAATAGGAAAAATCGTCCAGAATAACATCGGGTTTATTCCAACACTTCGAAACGATTCTGAAATAAACCCGTTTGTTAAGCAGTTAAGCCGATCTTGCAAGTCAAGAGCCAAAAATTACTGCGCAGTATACGAAAAAACCTCGATGAAAAAGTAAACTGACCCAAGTGAAGATGGAGAACAACTGGAAAGCAATGGCTCCGTTCACATTACTCGTGCCGTATCCTCCAGGTGGGGATGGACTGCTGCTCCATTTGCTAGCCACGTAGCAAAACCCGACGAAGTACAAGAATGCCCAGAATGCTGCAGAAGAATCGCGTACAATAAAAATCATTACTCCAAACTACGAAACGTCTCATTCCGAAGAAAAAAAAAAAAAAAACTAACCAGAGAACCCGAGATCGAGAAGCACGTAATGCTTGCGCGTCTTCACACTGGAGAACTGCTCAAACATGGCGTCCCCAACAAGAAAACCCATCGAGGCCAGGAATGCGATGACACCGATCCCAACTGGGTAATTGCAAGCATTTCTCGAATCGCCAATAATGCAGACGTCCGTGCCGTCCTCTTTTTCGTTCCACGCTTGCGAGGATATGCAACCAAACACGATGATCGCAAACAACTGAATAAAAAAAAAGCTCGATGTTACATTCAGGGCACAAAAAAACCTGAAATACGAGGTGCCCAGAAATCGAGAAGAGGTACGACAAGAAATAATCAGATTTTGCGATGGCATTTACCCGATTCACCTCGAAATTCGTACGCTTTTTTTTGGCCTCACTACAATGCTACAATTTTTCTCGAATGAATGAAGACAGATCCAACTCAAAAGCCCTGAAGACTCGATTTTTTCCGGGTAAAAATAAAATGAAAAAAAAAGGAGAAGAGACCAATTATTTTTCCATCAACAGAAACTCACCCAACAGAGAAAGCGAACAATGGTCTGCGGCCTCTGCACAAACTTGATGGGATCAAAAGGCATCCCAGCTTTGCCTGCTCCAAAAGCCCCAACGTCCATCTTTCTCGGGTCTTCTCTCGCTCGCACGCACGCGCAGACACACACAAAAATCCCAAAAATTCGCCTGACGATCCAACACCGAGAACAAAAACAGAGAACACAAAAAAGCTCCCGTTACAGCCAACGTAGAAAGGAAGATTAAACAAAAGAAATAAAAATAACGAATGAGCCAAAAAATTGGAAAAAAACCATCGCCCTCGACCCCGAATATTTTCTTTTCTCCTTTTTTTTCCCGCGTTCGTAACATTTTTTCCCCTTCGAGTTCATTTTTTTTGCGTTTATTTCAGTCCTGCGGGAACCTTCTTCTCGGGACAATTTCTTTTCCTTCCTTTTTCTCTCTCTCTCTCGCTCTTTTGCAGGTGAGGACGAGGATGATACAATACACAACAACAAGAGAAGAGGTCGACGAAGAAGAAGAAGACGACGAAGCTGATGCGTGCGTGAATGAGGATTAGTAAGGTGCGTAGAAATACGGTCGTCTTCCACCACGGGCTCCTCGGAAACCGCCTCTCATGCCACCACCCCTAGCTGGATAGAAGCCGCCACGCGGAGAGTAAAACCCTCCGCCGCCTCGGGCCACTCTCCCGCCGCCACCACCGCGTCCGCCCCGATTCGTCATGCACATGCCCGGTGTATTCGTGCGCTTGGGCAACACTTTGATCTGCCGTCCTCGAAACAACGACTCGTCCAGTGCGAGCGCGTTGCTCACAGCTTCCTTGTCGGCAAATTCCACGTATGCGAAACCCTTGGGGTGGCCCGTGAACTTGTCACACAGGATCGTGACGCGGACGACGCCGGCGCCACAGCCGTGAAAGTGCTGCTCGAGTTCTTCCGCCGTGGCGCCGTAGTCCACGTTGCCGACGTAGACGGACCGCGAGTCCGTCTCCACCTTCTGCTCCAGGGTCTGGAAAGTGGGGCCAGATGGACTGCCCATGCCGGGAGTTTCCCCGCGCATCTGCTTGTCCACCTCGTTCTGTAGCTGCTTCAGCTTCTCTGCTTCCTCCTCCATCTCTTGCACCTGAAACACACAACAAATGAACATTTGAAACCTCGATAACTCGAATACCTTTCAATTTCATATCTCAGACTGATTAAAAAAAAAACTAAGAATTGAAAACCTCCCTAACTCAGATTTCCTGGAGGACTTTCGGCTATTATTTTGTATTCACAGGAAAGAGAAAATTGTAACTCAATCTGTTTTGAAAGGAAGTGAGAAACTAATTGGTCAAATGTTTCTTGCCTCTAGGTTCAGAATCTTGTCAACTCATTTAAGAAGCAATTCAAGGCCCATATCACTGATAACAATTTAAGGGTTGTCCCACTTCCGCTTGGCCTTGGTATTTCTAGACTAGATACCACCGTAAAAAAATTTCATCATGTAGCCAATGCAATTGTGAGGTTCTGGGATTTTTTTTAATATATTTTTTTTTACATAAAAAAAAAATAACTGCATGATAAGTGAAACGTTTCCAGTTACAGTGAGGGTTCTCCATTCAGGTCACAAGCCATTCAAACTTTTTCAGGTCATTAAATTCTGAGGTACAGTAGTGCAAAAAATATCACAGCCAGAAAAGTAGGTCATGAACCCCTGCTCTCAGGAAATTGCAAAATGCACTTGGATTTGCACTTGTTGCAAACAAAATAAGTCACTGAAAAAATGCGAAAATTTCAGAAAATGAAGGAAAGTTCATGCTAAAAACCAAAAAAATTTCGAATTCTTTTGTCTGGCCTGAAAAAGATTCAACAGCTTGTGACATGAGTGAAGAACTCTAACTGGAAAGTTTTCAATCATCATCACGCTGAAAATCTATAAATTTTTCATTAAAAAACTGAAAAAAATCCCAGAAGCTTACAATTGCATGGGCTACATGATAGACATTTTTTTAAAAAGTGGTACCTAGTCTCGAAATTCCCCAAGGCCAAGTAAAAGTGGGACAACCCTCGTATACTTGAATTCTTTCTTTCCGCCCGAAAAAATAAAATGATTGTTTCCCAGTTTGAATTTTTTTGCTGGTCCCTCAAAGTTACTTGAACAAGAAGAATTGTTTTCCGGATGCAGAAATACAACTGATCTTCTCACCTTAGCTTTAATAGCTTCAATTTCCTGGTCTTCGTCTTGCAATCCGTCCATGACGTCCATTTCGCGCGCGCCTTACAAAAACAAGAAGAATTGTTTTCCGGATGCAGAAATACAACTGATCTTCTCACCTTAGCTTTAATAGCTTCAATTTCCTGGTCTTCGTCTTGCAATCCGTCCATGACGTCCATTTCGCGCGCGCCTTACGAAGGCAAACGGGGTCACTGAAAAGCCGCTACGCCTTCAAGCACCAAAACAAGGCTGATATTTCTGCGACACGTGAAAACAAGCGTCAGAAACAATTGGAACACCGAAGACAACACAGCTGAGGTTCGAAACGCAAAAAGGTGATAAATAATGTACATTGTATTTGCACTCGGAAAAATAGTATCACATTCCTGCATATTTGACTTCATCGAACGCTTTCCGCGCCTTCTTGAGTTCTTCGTTCATCGAGAGGAGATCCTTGACACGGGCATATTTCCTAGCATCTCTGCGAACCAAATACACGATGTCCTCCACGGCCACTTTCCCGTGCCGACCAACTTCGGCTGCCTTTTGCGTCTGTTCAGAATATACACCACACTTGAATCGGGTTAAGAGACACACTTGGTAGAAACTCACGGTTTCTGCAATGTATTGAATCACAAGGTCTTCCAAAAAGTCTACAGACTCCGTGTAAGGGTTTTGATCGTCACCGAACCCATACATCATGCACCTCAACTCCTTGGAAAAGAGTCTTCTTCGCTTATCTCCGGGTAGCAGCTGATCCCCTTCATTCGTCGATCCCTGCTGCTGCTGCTCTTCTTCGAGCTGAAGTATCAAGAATTATAAATCAGTAAAAAAAATGCTTTCGTTGTCAGAAAAATACTCACCTGATCGAAGGTATCATCATTCGTAGCCATTGCTCAAGGTCGAAAAATTAAATCCATACAACTTTCCGATCCCAACACAGTTCTGAATATTCAAACAAATATTCAATATATGAACTTTATCTCGTTCACGTAAAAGCAGGAATAATTATCGAAGGTTCAAAAAACTTTAATTGACTCGACAAAATTATAGTCCCTGAATTAATCTTGAAATTGGTCCCCATTTCCATTAAAAAAAATAACACAGCCAGTTTTTTCGAAAACTGCAGGAAGGAACGAATCACAAGAGTTGGACTTCATCGCTCCCCTTTTCCCTGGTTTGAGGAATAATTTGAATCACATGCTTTTTTGTGTCCGGGAATATTCAAAAGCAAGACAAATAAATCCGCATAAATTTCAAATAAATTCTACAAAATTAGCCGCTTGAGGTGCTTCCTCGCTCGTTCAGGAAACTCAGCCAATGCACTCGTAGTTGACGGTGCACCAGTTTGAAGCACCGGACACTCGCTCCAGTAAAACAAGTCCCTGCTGTGAGACCGTCTTCCGTAAATCATGTCTTGACCAGATCTGTAAAAAAAACAAAAAACCACAACCCCAAAAATGAAGACTGAACATGCGCGAGGTGTTTCACATAGGTGACTGAATTCCCCGAGAAAGGTTTATAACAAATAGAGATGAAACCCAGATTGTCTATTTTTACCTCCTTTTGTTGATCCGTTCACGAAATATATCCTATCAGAAACAGATGCGGCTGGGAAAAGTTAGAAATGATACGAGGAAAACTCAAAAAATTAACTTTGAACAAAAATTTCGTGCTTTGGCGATAATTTTCCAATATTGTGCACAAAATTAATAATTGAAATTTCAAATACAGTACTGTATTTTCAGCACGTCAGAACGAGTAACAATCAACTCTTTCAACTGATTTTTTTTTCTGTTAGCAGTCGATGAAAAGACACGGTGATAATTAATCCGAAATCAAGAGACGAATTCTTCGTGATTCGAAAGTTTTTCTCGAGATGCATACCTGCATAAGAGCTCCTGAATAACATCATCATCATCCTCACTGTGCCAGTCCTCGAAATCGCACGGCTGCAAAGAAAGCTGATGATTCACCAGCTGCAAGGCATCTCTCTGGTCTGCGGCGATTTTCCCGTCTTGAATCGCAGATCCCCATTGCCTGTCCCACTGGAACCAACCGAACTTGTTCGACTTTAACCCATTACCCGTCGCAGTCATTTTCACCCGACACCAGATTGAACCCTCCAGGTTTCCCAACGCCTTGTGCAGCACTTCAGCCTGCAGAAAAGCAGAGTGTTAGAACATGAAATAATTCATAATTGCACGAAAAATAAAACATGAAAATTTTCGGAAGTCCCTCCTCAGTTTCGAGCAGGAAAATCTCTCTCATACTTCTCCGGACAAAAATTCCGACACCCACTCAAGAAGTACAGAAAAAGTGCCGAGTCATCCCTCGCAATAATTCCACTAGAATATCGAGAAAAAAACTCACCATCCTGGTAAGGTTCTCAGGCACTCTCTCACAGAGAAAGAAAGACTCCATGTCTTCCACGCGGTACGTGATCATGAACGCTGGTTTGTACTCGTTATCGTCCTCGTCGCAGCTGTCGGCTGCACTCTCGTCTTCGTCGTCAACCTCCACATCTTTTCCCTCAGCCTCGTCATCTAAATTGTCGCAATAAGCTGCACTCAGCGGAATGTCCTCGAAAGATCCAAGGTCTTCGTTCCTCGTCAGATTCGTGCCTCCTTGCCCTTCATCTCGTTTCCTGAAAAGTTTAGACAATTAATCATGAAAAACAGACACTGAAATTAAATTTGCACTTTCAACCACTTCAGTCAGGAGTATCAGGAGATTCAGGACATCAACAACTTTGGTACTAACACTTTACTTTGTCTCGAAACTTGAACCCCTGCCAAAAACTGAATTAAGATTATAATCAGGGGCAGAGTATGAAAGTCATCTTCAACTTCCACACATTCCTCCTTTTTCTGAACCTATGTATCAAAGGTGTGCCTGAAGAACCCACCTCGACGCTTGTTTAATTCTCCGCTTCTCCACACGCTTCAACAATCGCCAGTAATTGGTTGTCAAAGACCCATTTTTCGACATCGCTCGTAAAGTAGCAGCCGAAAGCTTCTCAGGACTTTTCTCAGCTGTAGTATTTTCAGACTGTTGATGTTCCACGACACAGTCCTCACCAACGGATTCTTTCCTCACGTGAACCCGGTAAACTCCCAATCGGTTTCCCGCTGATTTTCCAGGAGCTACACAGACTTCGGCGGGGACTAGTGCACTCAGGTCGACCAGGGCCACTAATTTCGTGATGCCCACACCCAAGGTACTCGTCACCAACCTTCACCGAAAAAGAATAAGTTAGCAAGTTATTTCAAATGCTTCGACAGTAAACTTACCGCTTCGAAAAGAACAAAGCGCCTCCATTTGCACCAAAATCTTTTCGCATTCTGCTCAGAAGCTCTTGAGATTCCACGAACACGTCGTTACCACTCTAAAAAGTAAAGACAGTTTGTAATTGAGACTAGTAACTTAGGTCCAGAAGTCATGCCTCATGACAAGGAAATTCCAATCTCTTTGAATTTCTGGTCAACTTCCGAATTCAGAAGTTCAAGTTTTCATGATCCGAAGGAAGAGTCGAACAATTCATGAATAACTATTTCACCATTAATTCCACAGAAAATAAAGAGCTAACACTAAGGTATCCTGAACATAAATCTGTACATCTGTAAGTTGAAAACTTCCTTACGCCAAATACTTTCAAGTTCTACCCAAATTCTGTCTGAAATGTAGGCCTCGAAATTTGCAAATGATTTCTTCTACAGAACTGTTTTCCACAGGATCCGGCCACTCAAGAGGATTCAAAAATCTCGTCGCTTTGATCATCCAACCTTCAACTGACACGAATCACACGAGATATATTTCGATAACTCGCCAAAAAAGCAATTTCGTCATAGGTCAACAACGCAAAAAACAACTTTTCGCACTCGGTTCCATGAGAAAATCCCGTAGACCTGAAAACCTCGCGGGGTACGAAAATCCCGAAACATGAATTCATGCATTCATCAGAAATACTGTATGAATATCGATAACTACAGCAGAAAATTTCTTTCCGCCAAACCTTTTAATTGAAGCTAACTCAAAGCAAAAAAATGTGCTTAAGCAAATTGAAGCAAGTTTCCCTCTTCAGAAGCAAAGTTGAAATCAGATACTCATCTGAAAAGTACAGTTTATATTCAAAATAAATGCACGGATGTAGGCTCCAATTGAAGGCCAGATATTTTAAAGTTTCCTCTCTCAAGAGAAAGTTAATCCTAAACTTTCAATTTGAAAACCGTTGGAAGGAAAACACAAAAACCTCTTTAAAATTCCATAATCCATGGAATTCTTCATCCTTTGTCAAAAAGTTGAGGGGAAACCCAGACACACGATCGCAACTTCGTATTACACGGGATTTTTGTACCTCAAAAGATTTTGAGGTCGACAGGATCAAGGTCCCCACGGGAATTCCGAACCGCGGGCTTTCCTCCTGCACCCTAGCACTCACCCTCGAGAGATTCAACAAAGTCATCTCCGGCCTGAGGGTCGAACAGAGATTCTGCAGCAGATTCGCGACAGTGAACACAAACCCATCAACAGCCTGCTTGTCTTCGTCACTCAACCTCAGCGGTTGTATCGTCTCCAACACGCTCGTCGCTTCTACAACCTCCTCTTCCGTTGGAGACGTCGAGTAAATGGCGGGTATGAACACGTTTTCTGAAACTTGATGCGTGTCAAACGGAGCAGATGGCAAGTCGTAATAACCGAGATCCAATTCCGGCAGCGTTTTGGCACTCGGCGGTGGTGTCGAGGCACTACGATTCACCACTTGGTACAAATAGAAATATGCGGCGGACTCCACCAGAGGATGAAAGTGCATCTCCAGTGTTTCCACAGGAAGCGCACCTTCATAGCACAGCACCTACACACACATCCCAATCTAATGAGATCAAATTCGATAAATCTAAACTGTCGAGATCAGACGGATCTTATTCGAAAGGAGTACATTAAAAACGTTTCCGGTTGGTTCTCGAGTGAAGTACTGAAAACTCAAGTGCGGATACTGGGAAATCAACCGAGAAATTTACTTGAGCCCAACAGACGAACACACACAATGAGAATAATCAAGGAATCACGAGAAGACGCGAAATTCAAAAGTTTTATTTCGACGATAGTCCTCTAGTTGAACAAATCAGGTAAGCATGCACGATCAACATCCTAATGACTTCGAACACAAGAAGACAATTAGCTAAAAGCTCATTCCTTACCATAAGGCATCGCGGAAATCTCCAAACGAGAACTTCTTCATTAACTAAGGACAAACGCCGAACACGCGAAGAGGCCAAAACGGCAGCGATTTGCAAAGCGCCAACTATCTGACCGGTAAGGAAGACCTTCGTGTCCGTAGGTGTGTATGTGGGATAGAAATAAGGCAACACTCCGCTCGGATCGTCACTAAAACTCGCGCCATCGTCATCGTCTTGACTGGCGTTGAGAACCGACTGGTACAAATTGTCGTAGATGAAAAAGTATTTCAAACCGATCATCACTGAAATTGCAGAAAATATTATTCCCAACGACGGCACAACAAGTACACGAATTGGTCAACTCCAAGAAAGAACCAGCATTTCGTCGCGGGCTTTTTTATTCCGATCGAAAACTTTCGTAAAGCGACCGCGAAGTGTTCTCTACTGCATGAATTTAACGTGAGGGCGACGAGTCGTGAATGGATTCAACGTCAAGTCACGCTTGCTACGTTTCAACAGCGGGAACTTGATTTTCCTGTCGTGGAACTGGGTGACGTGAGCACGACGACAGTCAGCCGGCTTAACCAGCTGGATTTTTTGAATCTAGACAAAATAAAAACGGTGTCACTTAGTAACTGACAAGCTTCATCTAAGAAAATTTCGTTTACCTGGACAGTCGAAGCCCTAGCTTGATGACGCGCACCAAGATCACGGTAGCACTGAGTCACAGCCCCAGCCACTGTCACATCGCGATACTCCCGGTACTGGTTGTGGGTACCCGAACGGGAATCATACCTCAGCCAAATTCCGAAGTTCTTGATCTTCAAAGGGTTCTTCTCGCGAATCTGCGTGTCAAAGGCAATAATTAAGTACTTTCATACCCATAAAGGATCATCAAATCGAATGACAATACCCTCTGGAGGCCGACAATTTCGCCATTGGCTTTCTTCAGCTTCTTTAGTTTCTTCACGAAGTACCAGAAGCGAGACTTTGCGACAATGTGATCGGGGGCAAATATTCTCATCTTGTACAGCTGAGGCTTCGGGTTCTTCGCGGACGGGATTCTCCGCCCGACGATTTCATACTCCTTCAACTGTTTCAAACGAAAATTATTACCCAGGGCACACAGAAAACCAATAAGGTTGATCACTTACATCACCAGAAGCCTTCATCTTGCCTCACACGCGACTGACACAATGCACAAGAGCAAGTGGATCCTGAAAAATACACACAGGCACACTTAACAACGTAATCTCAGGCACAGCACAATAAGTGGTCCAGCCGGGAACATACGAACACGTTCAATTCTTCATTCAAATTTGCTCAGCTGGAGCTAGAACCCTCATCCTCTCTTAAATTTTATTTGATTCCGTATCCAGTCGATCGGCACCTCCCGTGGAAGGAGCCATTACTTACAACTAGTAATCGAAGTCGCTCCTTCCGAAACTGAAGAGAAGGAGCCAGCTAGCAACGTCTACAATGCTGATCCCCAGCACAGTACAATACTAGCGTACTGTACAGGGATTCACACATCATTTACCGCACACATTCTACAGCATGCATGTGCCTGCAGGTCTTCCACGCACCAAACATGCATTTTATAATGTGTATGAGACTGCAGCCACGAGGCTGGTACCCAGCAAGCTTGAATCAGGATTTTGAAGTGGAGGAATAGATCTCACTTCTCAATTTTTTGGTTCGAACTTCTCAACCCAACGTCCCAAATTCCAGGGATGATGTATGCTGCACTGCTGTGAATGTATATGGCAGCACATGATGCATGCACCTTTTTTCTGAATGACTAGATTTCCAAAACTGATTTCAAATAAAAATGATTCTGAATTAAACTGATTTTGAGTGGAACAAGTTTTGAGCAATCAAGTCATCCCCCATTCATCACCCGGTGCTTCTGAATTTTTGGAACATTTGCAGGCTCTCCAGCAGCAAGACAGCATGAAGTTTTCAGGCTAAATTATTGCATCCTGAATTTAATTAATTCATGCAAATGATAGCTCTCCAAAGCACCAGCTTAGTGGGAAAAGTTGCCTACTGACTGTTTACTTTATTTTATTTTATTTTTTAGTTTTCATTCAAGGGGTTCTTGTAAACCAGCACTGCTGTGGCAGTACAGTATATGTTGTGGCACTTAGGATAACTGTAAATCATTTGAAAATGAATTGAACAATTAGGTTTCATGTGCTGGCGTTTTTTTCATTGCCACAGTTCAATTTGCTACCAAGATATTTCAAGTCAAAAATCAGTTAACTTTTTTCTGCGGGTGGGAACATACAAAACGAACGGAGACTTAAAAGTCGTATAGGAAAGACAGTTTAGGTTGTCAAAAATATTATGGGTGCATATTTTGGGAGTAAAAATGAGAGAACGTCTTAAGAAAAAAAAAACACCATGCAGCACAACATACTGCTTTCCCTTGTAAAATTTGATGCGTAATATTTTAACTCCCAACTATAAGTTTGAATTGAATAGAGGTTGGACTGCATATATACAGGTACAGCAGTATATTATATGTATCATCCTATCAAATAAATGCAACCGGCAGCATACAAGTATGCCTGCACATACACAAAGCAAAAGAAAAACTGATGCAAATATGCTCACCTTTACTCTTAATGCCTAATTAAAAAAAAAGTGTTGCAGCAGAATTATTGCTATGTGGATAACAGCATAATGGTTTCAATGGCAATATCACCAATTCGTGACACAGTGGCGAGTGCCAGGCACCAACGGACACCGCTGCACAGAAGCTCAAAACAGCAAACAAGTGTTGAATTACATTTTGGACACACGATCTTCAGTGTCTTGAATAAAAGACAGGAACTCGGACTTCTGAATTACGCACCAGCAACATTACCATTCCTCCCTTATTGTGCTTGGGGCATTCAGAAAATTCCCATCACACCTTCATTTCCTCTTGAAAAATTTTCAATAAATAGGTCGTCCTCATATCAATTGAGAGCGCATGAATGATGTTCAAATGTATGTGTTGAAAATAATCTGAATTCAAGAAACAATAAGGAACACAAGAATACATAAACTTAAATACAGTAATTTGATAAAGTCTTATAAAAATTCCAATTAGCACTATACCAACCCAGAATTTAATAATCAACAACGAGGACATATGAAGTTTTGAAAATGAAAAAACACAAAAATCTCAAAGCTTTCAATGAATCATATATTCATCTTTATTCATTTTGGAAAGGATTTCTGGAACTTTTTGCCCCCCCCTCCTGTATATTCTATCATATGCATAAATTATCAAAAAGTGGGATGAAGGTGCTCATACTCATGGGATATCTGAGAAAATATCCTGTGAGCAAAGTACATTCCAAGTCACTGTTTTAAATTTGCATATAATTCCAAGGATGTGTTTCTTTCAGACACAGCAATCATCCTGAACTCAGTTTTTCACACAGAGCAGTCCCAGCTGCTGCTGAGCAGCATCTCTATAGTTGACTTTAGTTTTTTTTTCATTGCTGATGCATATAGAGGTAATATGAACAAAAGTGAAAACCTCCTGATGAATGTGTGTTACAATATTTTACTCCTGATGGATTTCAAAATTCATGTTTCATATTTATGTTTGTATAGGAAGGACTTTTGAAACTTCTTATTGAGAATGTTCAGGGGTAAGAAATCAGCCAAGTTCAAGTGCACTTCA
>CAJPEX010002945.1:9629-33492 GCA_905338405.1 Notodromas monacha
GGGGGGGGGGAGATGGGGGAGGACAGTAATTATTTCATTTCCCTCCATTTCAATTCCATGATATACAATAACATACCTTTCCATGAGGGATGTTGTTGTTGGTGGTTGTGATGGGGGTGGTGCTGCATGTCAGTGTCTGCAGAACTGGCTGGGACTTGAAGTGCCAGCAGCAATGTGGCAACAATGATGACCAGCAACGTTATGATCCTTGATCTTCTGTGCATGTCAGTCATGGCTTTATTGGTTTTTTTTCTCTCACAGAAACACACTGGAAATCTTCCCTGTGCATGTAAAATCATTTTTAAAGCACTCTCAAGACAAATGATGTAATGGATATTTATTGGAAGCCAATACATCAGAGGAATGCATGCAATAACCAATTTGACATTGCTGGAGAATCAAACAGCATTAAAATAATTTCAGAGGGCGTTGTAACATAAATGCTTCAAATAACTTACCGTTTCATGTAAAATATTCTATAATAATGGCTCAGTATGGTCCAACAATATTTTCCTTTTTATGTTTTTCATAAAAACCAGCAAACCTTGAAAAGATTCAATTTTTTTGCTTCAAAAATTAAGCCAGAAAACTAAATGATTTTTTGGCCAATTTTTGTTGATGAGTGACTTGAAATATTGGCTCATTGAGCTCACAATTCAACCATCATGCAGTTCAACAGTCAACTTTTCTGGAACGTTGACTTGCAATTCAACCTCTTGCCCCACAATTTGACCTGCAGAGAGACTCAAAAAATCAAAGTTGATGTGGAAAACATCAAATTTGAATTTGTCTTGCAATTTGACTGCTTTGCAACTCAACCTTTACCCAGCAATTTGATTATGGTCAAATTACAGGCCACAACATGTATACTGAAATGCAAAGGGAATTTGCCAAGAATTTAATAATAAAAAAATATTTTATCACACAGTTTTTCACCTGTAATATCAAATGCAGTACAGTGCACACAAAATGAATACACTTTTCAACTTAACAATAGGCCACCCATATATCATATCCATATGATGAAACTGTCCATCACATGATGCACAACCTATAAATATAACCAAAGACTGTTGTCCTTTTATATATACTGTATGATGGTACAGGACTTTTGATAAAGAAGCACATGATATTACAATAAGCAACCCATGCCACAAGAACACAGCACAGAGAATCACTGCCACAAACGTTATATGAATAATTAATCAATATGTGATGAGGAATTGGGAGAAGGAGAAATGAGGTAAAGTATATATGTTTGATGTGTGGTATGACTGTATGAGTGCCTGCTGATGGCAGCAGCTGGGGATGAAATGCCTGCAGGAGACACACTGCACCAGTCCTTATATACTGCAAATATGCTGTATATACCCTTTGCAGTATATATACTGTATAAGCATTCAGGGAGAAAAGCCCGCGTATATTCCGCAGAAAATCAAGTGCACATCATGTGTATGTGGGTTTTGGGATTGAATTATGTACGCAATACCTGGGGGCGGTCATTTGAGGGTCCTTTTTCCATTATGAAACATGCATTATTGTACCATCATCATGAGCAAGCAGCAAGTGCAGCACATCAGCTATGATATACAGCAAATGACAATGAAGGAGAGTGATTGCTTATTATTATTCCAATTGGAATTTTGTTGTTTGTACAGGATATACACTGCAATCCTTGCTTATTTTTTTATTTCATTTGTTTCAAATCACCTGCATCACTGTTGCCAACTTTGTTTGCTGCTCTTGCTAGGATATGTTGCTCATCAGGTGAATGATTGGAGCTGCTGTGGCACAAACAAATTTGGTGAAATATGTTATGTAAATGTATACCTATATATATGCAGCACCACTTGAGAAATCATGGTATAGGTTTTGATATCTGATGGTCCCAAGTAATAGATGGCAGCAAACACTTTATATGCAGCATTAATTTTGGGCTATAGTGAAGATGCACTCCTTTTCGGGCTCACTGTCAATAAATAGTTGCCATATACAGTACTTATACCAGCAGTCACCATCTTGTTGAACTTATTGCATGTATGAATAAAAATTTTTTTTAATTTTCCTGCCTTTGTCAAGTCAACTGTCTATTAAAGAATATTATCCTATATATGGATAGTTATACTGTGAAAATTCAAAATCAATTGCTCAGGTCATTTTTGGGGATTAGATACATATCTTGTGTCAAGAAAAGCTTAAAAATAGCACTCATATCCATGTCTGATAACTGGTGTATATATTTATATATAGTCTCAACTTTGAAATCAAGTTGATATGTTGGGCTGATGGTCTCTGAATTTCACATATGTCAGCTATCACAAATGTGCATCATCTCCATTTTCTGAGGAATTTGTGAATAATTTATTGGATGCTCTAGATTCCCTGCCTTGGATCATATAATATATTTAGCATGTTAGCCTTATTTGGGAAAAATCAATAAAAGACACTATCGCAGTTCTAGAAGAACGTCTTCTTCTGGATGCAATTAATCTAATATGAATTTGTCTTCCAAGAATAAACTTTTGATGAGAAGATTTTTGTTCCTATAACCCGGGTTTCTAAGTGAATAAGACTTCTCGTTATAAAGACGTGAGTACGTATATTTCTATGTGACTGCAACAAATGCCAGACCGACAATGAATACCGAATATACACTTTGCAGGACCTTAAATAGATTCAGAATAAACCAGACATGCATGATGCAATTCAGTCGGGAAAACAGAAACGGGAACAGGGAATGACCGCAAACCAGACACTGTAAAAGTACGCGTCATGACCTCCTCAGATTTGGATCTGAGTTGCTAGGCAAGAAAGTATGGTTACGTTTCGGGACGTACATTGCGGAAGAATAGGAAGCGTCATTATAAACCTGTTACAGGACACTCATATTAATATTTGATGACGAGCATAATAAATTCTTCCTTCAGCATTTGCAGCAAAGCATTGACTCATTTTAATTCATCATCTGTTTAAATGAGGGCAATGTATCCAGAATAATGCAACATGATGGAATTGAGACATATCTTCATATGAACCTCTATTTCCAACCTGATTCAAGAGTAATGTGATGATGATGATTGATAATCATACTTATCCAGGGTATCTTCAAAAAGCATCCATATTGCCCAGCAATGGAATTTTTTAGTATAATATGTATCACAACATTCTTAAAATGTTATATAATAAGTTTCATTGTGATTAATTGATTGATTTATTCAAGTCAGCAGCAGTCAGTCTACATTATTATGATAATAATGATGGATAAATGACCTTCTTGAGTATGATGATAGTCATTATATCTATAGATTGAAGCCCTGCTGCATATATACACATCATCTCAACTTGAATATATTTTGGCAAATTGGACTATTATACATACGCGTCATCCGATAATTGCATGAAAAATCACTTTAAAATAATGGAATTCGCAAGAACTTCCTTTGAAAACTATAATGCGACAAAGGGGCGATGGCAAATGTAACTACGTATTAATCGCGAAATATCAACCATAATGATGTAAATAAAAGAAAAACCCCTTGAGCTTTTGAGGTCAGACTTGAGAAGCACAGGAATTGAAACACGCATGCAGACAAGGAAAGTGCACAGTGGGGAAATTGCTCATGAAAAATTTGCGCAGAAACGACGACGACGAGGCTCATATGCAGCAGCGCGAGTAAAAGTGTGCAAAATTCATCATATACAGCACGGTTCTCCATCCTTCCCACATCATATAATGGACTGTCTGCTGTTCATGGGGAAAATCAGCCCAATTTTTGCAATGCTGTGACACGCCGCTGGGTGTTGTTGGGTTTTTGCAAAAGTCCCCTCTGATTCTCTCTCTCTCTCTCTATATATATATATATATATATATATGCTGCAACTCATATTATATAGCTTTATATTGTTTCACCCTAAACAAGGGTTTTTTTCATTTACAGTAATACTGAATATATTCAGTAAAATATAATCTTGTTACAACAAATATTGTTGCAACAAACATTTTCAGCATAACACACTTTTTCTCAAGTCCTGGTATAGAAAGGCCATGCTGTACATGTTGTTAATCTAGAAAACATTCAGACTTGCTGCAAGGATTTTTCCCTCATCCAAATGGTCATATTTCTTTTCAATAAGGAGAAAGACACTGTTTAACCCCTGCCCCTTTCTGTCTTGTTTTCATTCCTTTATGTTTTAGTCACACTGGCATTTGGTTGTGACACTTTTCTTTCAACTCCCAACTGTGATTTATGATGCATGCAACTATCTGTACTTCTTTTCAAATGTGAAATCAAAGAGGAAATATCTCTTGGAGGAATACAGTATTACGGTATATAGAAATATTTGTGATGCATATATATTTGCATGTATTAACTATATGTACAGTCAACCCCCATCTAACAGACTTAATTCATGCAATGGACAAGTCTGTTAGACAAAAAGTCCTTGATACAAATTCAATTACATAAAAAATTAGAGCATTCAATTGTCAACACTAATTTTAAACCAACAGAAGTCTGTTTGGCAGATTTTGTCTCTTTGGGCAGAAGGAAAAACTGCCCGCAGAGCTGGTTGAATGAATGAACAGAAAACTTTATTTGCCGCTTTTCAGCGTTCACAAGGCATAACCAGAACTCCTGAATCCAAACCCCCTCCCCACCCAACCCAACCCAACTCCCCCAAATACATTCAATCATTTCAAAGCATGAAACAAAGCACAAACGAATGACAAAAATAAAAGAGAACACACTCCACAAAATAAAACTGGACATCCTACACCCACCCATCCCCAATATTGAAGAGCTGGTTTCTTAGGCAAAAATTCCTCATGCAGGTGGTCTGTTAGGCAAGGGGGGGGGGGCACTGTATTGATGAGACTTGGAACTCATGAAGAATACTAGGAAGCTTGGTTGCCCTCAATTCCTCCCAATAAATATATATATATATATATATACCTCTCTCTCTGGAGCAATTCCCAGAATTAATCCAAGCCCTATTGCACTAATTTCTTAGGAAGCCTTATGTATAGGCATTTAGCAATAAAGACTTCCTGTCAAAACCCTGTATTTTTAATAATAGTTTTTCAAGTGTATATATCTGAAGTAGATCATCTAGGAATTTTGTTTTGTACAAAGTTGTACTTTTACTCAGCTTATTGGACAAAAATGTTGAAGCAATCATGTTGAAACAAACTCTTCAAATTTTAGCATGAAAAACTGTTTTAAGGAATGTTTAATTCATGCTAGGTGTATAAACTTCCTGACTTAGGTAGGCACAGTTTGAAACTTTTGATCCTCAATGTGACTGAATGCTGATTCTTACTCTAACATTGGATGGAAGCTGTAATCAGCAATGACAAAAAATACCTCCAATTGATTGGTTCCACTCACATCATTCACCCAGAATGAAGAGATTAGTCAAACTGCTGATGGAATGCATGAGTCAAGCTAGTTTTATTTTCAGAAGATCAGCACTCAGTTTTTCAAACAATAAAAAAAATTCAAGAATGCCAGAAAATCTAGATCTGTAATTGATTACATAGACAGGCATGATGTGGAAATGTTTTCCAGTCAATTATTTTGAAAATCTGGTTACCCCAAAAAGTTTGTTGTAACCAGATTTTACTTTGTAAACATAATCTTCTGGTTTGCCTGAATAATGCTAGATAAAAGTATGTAAAAGAACAAAGAAATGCTGTAATAGGAAGCATCCTCTGCAATTCTCCTGACAAGGGAATGCAAAAGGGGTTTCCCATCAATTTTGACACCAGCACAGGTCATGCATGTCTGGATGAACAGGAAGCCCCAAGAGACACTCAGCCACTCCTGATGATGAAGACCCTCTGGCATTCTTGGAAGAGGATGATGGCAACACACTGATGGAGTCTCTCTGGGCAAAAGAGTAAACAATAAAAAAGTAAGGAAGTATATATTTCTTCTGAATATTTAAACATGTGTGTGTTTTATAATAGTCAACATCTTTTCAGATATGCTTCTTAGCTGGCTTTATTATTTACTCTGTGTTTTCCTCAAGAAAAGATCATCTGATCTCCAAGCCTTTTCCAGCACACAAAAAAGAGACTCAGATCAGAGGCACAAGTATATATATAGGGCAGCACACTATTGCTTTTTAGTCAAACCCATCATGCGCTCATACCATACATGTATGAAATTCAAGCATTATACAAAGAGAACATGGTTACAGAATAAGTCAGATAGGACCATGCAATGAATCTTGTTATATTCATAAATACTGTATTGCCATCACAAATTATTTGTATAATCTTGTTACCTCTACATTACTGCTGAACAACCAAATACAGGGTGGGACGAATATACTATTCAAGCCTCCCTCAATATATAATTCTCAAGGTTTGTATCTTACTGGTTATAGAATGAGGTTGAATTTTATAATACCTGCTCCAGACAAATTGAATTGAACAGCAAGCTTTATTTTCCACTTTTCAGTGTTCACAATAAGTTTCAATAAGCAATGTACTCACATCCAAAAGCCGTCTCCTCCCCTTCCCCACCATCATTCATCCAAACACATGCCATCACATCAGAATTGAAAGCAGAGAAATGAGCTCTATATACAGATGATGGTACCTTGCAATTCAACCTCATCCCACAATAATTTGACCATCCCAAAATTTTACAGTCAAATTTGCTGGGAGGTCAATCTGCAATTCATCCTAGGCCCCCCAGCAAAAATTTCAGATTGCCGCCTGAGATAGCAGCTATTTTTACGCGTATCCTGGCCGTTTCAGGTGGTGGTCAAATGGTTTTGGATGCAAGTAGGGAACTGTTTTCCTGACGCGGTCAGGATGGGGTAAAAAATGTTTTTAGGTGACGCTTTTGAAAGCGTCAGAGTCTGACGCTTTTAAAAGCGTTTTTAACCTAGTCAAAAACGTTTTTCCGTGACGCTTTCAAAAGCGTCAGAGGCTGACGCTTTCAAAAGCATTTCTTACGCTGTTNCAAGAACACAAAGGTACAGAAATATTCACAACAGTTTTTCGGACCGCAAATATGCACAACAGGTTTTTCGCAGGTTAAAATTTCTGGCAAAGTACGAGATTCACGACGCAACGAAACGCTTCGACGGCAAAATTCGGACTGTGTTGACACCCCAAAAATCAGGGGGTTATATGCTGAAAAAAAGGGGCGGGGGAGCCTGGTACCTGCAGAGTATCCCAGCAGCTGGGTGTTGAGAACAGAAAAACACCAGCTGCTGGTAGATTTTGAGACGAAAAATTGAGATGTTTGTAAAAGGATGCTTTTCCCGAAAAACCGGGTGTCTTTCAAATTGGCGGAGTTTTACAAGGCTGCGCATGTTTTGGGAGACAAGGATAAATTACTTTAGGAGGGAAAAAAGGGGGCATGTTTTTCCACAGCACACGTTTAGACGAAGTGCGGCAAATTGTTGTCAGTGTATCAAGTATCAGAAGAATACGACAACGGCCAGCAGCTGGCAAAATCTGGTCTATCGTTTTGAGATAGTTGTTTTTCTCGAGAGACGTCAGGGTTGAGGGGTTATTTGACCCGATGTTTTTCATAGTCCCAAGGATGGGCTGATGTGTTTTACTGACTCCTTAAATTGTTTTATTTTATGACCCTGTCAGAGGGAAGCTGTTGCAGCTGCAGGCGCGTCCCGAGACGCGCCAAGTATTACTTAATTTTAAAAATATTTCGTCAGTTTTTAGTTGGTCCTGTCTTCAATAGAAAAATTCCGCACATAACGCCCAAATTATTTGCTGGGCCTGCAATTTGACCCAGCACAGAGATGGGCAAAAATGTCAAATGCAATGTAGAAAACAAAGTGCTTTGCATTTTGACCCTAGTTCACCAATGGATTTGGTTTGAATTCCTGTACTGCATATATGGATATTAAAAGAAAATAAAATACATTCCAAAATGTGCAATTTCACATCTGATGTAAATGCTTACACTTTCTTCCCTTCCCTAATTAAAAAATAAATAAAGTGTCTGTAATAAAAACTGCATCATAAGGCAATTACTGAACCCAAATTAAAGCGCAAGGTGTCCATATGCAGCCTGCTCTCAGATAAAGTTTAGTAATGATTTAACAATTTGGAAAGAATCTTTGATGAGAAATCCTGTCAAAATAAGCAAAAACAAAAAGATGCACATTATTTTCATCATAATCTCCCACAAAGGATTATATTCATATCTTTTCCTGCAGGTACAGTATACATAGTAAATCTGTGAAAATAATAAACAGATATCCTGCTAATATAATTTTTCAAGAAAATAAATTTCTATGGAATAAATATTCTTCACAGAGCTTATATTGAAGAAACCCTTACATCAGTGTACCCTAGCTTGGTTCTGAGGCCAGAGGGACAGGGCCAGGTCCATGAAATCCTAATTGAGTCGGGATTCCCCCTACTTACATGATGGAATCCCTATACTCTGTACTGTATATATATACTGTACCCTTCATGCATGTGTACAGTACAGTACAGTATATACAGTACATGGATGATGCCTCACTCACTCTGAAAGCGCCAGGGAATGACCCGTTGAACTGGAGAGTGACGTCAAAGTAGGTGGGCCCGGGACTGGTCAACTTTTACTGCCTCATTGCTACTAAGGACCTACTACTCAGGTGGCTCAGGAACCGGGGTAGGTCTTGGAGCAGTTGCAGAGACCGTATAAGTAGTCACTGGGGACTACTATCTACGTATATAATATCATCATCAGCAGTATATATGCAATTAATTATCATCATCATCAAAGTTGATCATCGCCGAGGAAAAAAATAAAGGAGAAGAAAAAAGTGCCAGCAAATGATTTTTGCATTCCACAATTTGATGAATAAATAAAGGAATGCTTTCCTTTTGTGAATAATTTCATGGGGGAATGGCGGGCTTTCCTTGTCGAGTTTTAAATTTGCAATATTTCAAAAAACCATGACAACTGATTCATTCCAACTTTTTTTTGCCTTCAATCCCACAAAAACCTAGCTGTGCTTTCTCATTTGTATATACACACCCTTAAGTAAAATCATACCAGGTATTATTTTTTGTTCAATTTGAAAGAAGATTCAGCTTCAGCTGGGCACTTTTTCTTCAAGAAGGAAAATTGCTGAGCCAACACAGCATATATGTTGCAAGTTTTATTTATTTTAAACTGTGTGCTGGCCACACTCTAAATCGTAGATCTTTTCAAATAGTAAAGGCCAAGGGGAGCATTTTTGAAAAATACCATATACTGCATGCTCCATTAAATGCATGGGTGTCTATTTAAAATTTTCAAATATTCCCCCTGGCCTTCCATAGAGACTGGCAATTATTTCCAACAGTTTACAAGATGAAAAGAAAAATTGGGGAAGCATAAGGGGAAAATAGGAAAAGAAACTTGAAATTCCAATTGAATTTTGGAAATGACATGGGACTATACACATACAGTATAAGAAAAGGTAAAATAATGGAAAGGGTTTCATTGATGAGTGTTTGAAACTAGATATGGGGGAAGGATTATTAGGATTAAAAATTCAAGAAATTCTTTACCTACACCCCCCCCCCCCTCTTTCATTGACCCAGCCAGCACTGTATTAGAGGCCAGTTACTATTCCCTTATGAACCCACTTTGAGACATTTGACATTTATTAGAGACTGATGGTGTCTATTGGAGACCTTCAGGCATTCATTGGAGCATGTATGGTACCTTTTTAGCATTATATAATTATGTTGATTGTGTAATATTTTTAAAGGAGGGGAAACAGTGTGTCAAGGGAAGAAACAGAATGTTTTTTTCAATAAGGTCCAGCATATTTATTATCCATGATATCAATATGAAGGTGTCATATTATGAAGACAGCAATGAACCAACCATTCCCTTTCAGCTGGATGAACCTCTTCACTTTCAGGAACTGAAACCTGGAACACAGCCCTGGTGCAGGAGACTCCTGCTGCACCAAGTTATTGATGTAGTCCACTGCAGCTTGTGCCAATTGGACACCAAGTGGGTCCTTGGCCTGCAACTCCCACCAAGTGGCACAGCCACAGAAATGTGGCCCAATATCCGCATCTGCACACGTTCTGTGTGGTTTCATGGGTTGCAGGACACTGTGGGCAAACCCTGTTTGACAGTCTGAATGACTCAGACATCTGGGATCAAAGTTCAGAAGGTTCACCAAAGTGGCATGGACGTCCAGTGGGGTAGTCAGTCTGTTTCTGTTGACTCTCAGGTTTTTAGCTGCTGCTGGGTGCTTTTTCAGGAACTGTGGGGGGAATTTCATGTACAGCAGGGGGTTTCTAGCCTCAATCCTTCCCTATAGTACAAAATATAGATTCTCTATGAATATCAGCAATAATGGAGGAACATTCATGCTGTACAGGTGGTGCCCCACAATTTGACCCTAATCTGTTGTGGGTCTATACAGGATTAAATTATTAGGCAGAGGTGAAATTGCAACCTAGACAACCTCTAAGAAAATGTTTACCATCAACTTATGTGGGATGGATGAATGGCAAGGTACCACCTGTACAGTGAACTATATAAACAGAAGATTCAGCTAACTTGAATGGAGAGCCCCACTCTCATGTTGATGAGTCCATGGCCACTGGTGACCACCAAAACAGTGCTGTTGGACACAAAGTTGTAATTGAACCACTTGAGAGTCTCCAAAAACATCCTGTCTGCTCTTTTCCCAGCTGGAACAAAGTCTGTTTCCAGGGCCACCATGAACTTGGACTTATCCTGGTATTCCTGCCACAATGACTTCCTCCAGGCTCTGAAAACCTTATATTTCCAATCATCAACACAAAGAGGCAGTATATTAGATAAATAAATTATTCAATTTTTGAACGAAATGCTGGTCTCCAAAAACCTTGTGCATGTGTTCAGTGTAATGACAGTTCTTGGCAGAAGCGTTTTCAGCCAGCATGAAAACTCTGGAGTTGTGGTCAACAGGTGGGTCTCTGAAACCAGTTGTTCTATTGTGGAACACACTACCATGACTAGTGTCCTCGTGGAAGACTGTGACATAGCCATTTTGCCTGAAGGTGTCCCAAGCAAACTCTGGCACCACTTCATCAACAAATCTGGCTCCTTCATGAGTCCCTGCCAAGTGCCTCCATGTTTGTATTCTTTGTCCTGTGTATAATGATGCTTTTATAGGAAACATTTACTTTTTCAAACTTTAACTATATCCATTCATGTTTCTGCTTTTGTATAGGCAAATCATACCAATGCAGAAGTACATGTATGGTATAAACACACACACCTTAAAACATTTCTGAATTCTTATAAAATCAAGAAATTGCTTTCCATGACATGAATGAAGATGAAGTAATGTGCACCAAATTTTTCCACACTTATATCCCTTACTTTAAAAATTTTATAAATTTGTCCATCTTCATAAAACCATCTTTGATTCAATTAAAAAGCCCTCACTATATACAGCCATTCATTCAGGCACATCATAAGCTATACCTAATCCAGCAGATCTACAAAATCATTTATCAAATTAAAGCATTTTAATGCGTTCATCATGAATCACTGAAGTAAGAGCGTTTGTTCTTGTGTGAGAAAATGTCAATTTCAGGCAATTTCATATTTAAATACTGTACTGAGTGTTGATGATTTGAGGTCATCAAAATATATTATCTCTTTATATTTGGGGTACAGAAATTCAATGAATGACCATGAAATACATGTCCTGCATGCTGCTTCTTGTGTTTCAGTTTCACACAATAAAGAAAGTGGCACAAGGGAACAAATCATCATTCATCATTTTTTTATAATTGTGGAGTACCCTTTTTCAATTTTTTAATGATCCTTGAACCAGCACATTATTTACACTCACAGTTCTTGTGTTATTACATGAATATATTTACACTCTATATACACATGGACATTTAGAGTTATTATATTTATTCTGAACAATAATATATATAAAGCAATTCCAGTAGCATGCTGATAATGATGATGATTGCTACAAATGAATGAGCAACAACCATCAGAGATGAGTATGACAGACAGCACATTATTGACATTATGTATATATATATATATATATATATATATATATATACCAGACAGGAGAGCAATCAAGGAGTCCCTGGTGCCAAAGGTGACAGCGTTGAAGCCATTAAAGACAAAGCTGTCACTCTTATTCACCTGACTGCAGTACATCACGGTCCTGAACCCGTAAACAGAGACCTTCCGTAAGAACCTGCACCTCCTGTCCTGTTACTCCTGATACAACTTTCCGTGTCGTAACCGTACTTGGTCCTTGAGACCCGGGGTGTCTGAGTCCACCCTCACATCCCTGTGTGCCCCAAGGAACACCCCTGAGAACCTGTACAGTATATATATGATGATGATGGTGGTGAATTGAGGGATAATGAGGCACATCAACAGTTGCTCTATTCTTGGACAAAATGATTATTCCTATTCTTGTACTGTATTTGTCTCTCATATATTAATCAATTGAATCCACAAAAAATGAATGACGATGGCTTATTAATCTTGATGGAGCACATCATCATTATGAATAAAAGGATTTTCTGTTTGAAGTTGCTACATGGCAAAAAAAAAGACATGATGAATGTGAATCACCTGATATATGTGATGAAGCATTGTTTAAAATTAAAATACCGTATTATTCACTCAAGTATATACCACACCAACCAGCTTTTTCTCAAAATCGTGATGGAAAAGGGAAGGTATGTGCTTCTGGGAAGAGACAAACTTATTACACATTTTTAGAAGTTTAGGTGTGCATCATGTAACATTTCTTTAAAGGGAAACTAGGACATTTTTTGACAATAACATTTTAAATTGAAACCATTAAAAATTACATGAATTATTCAGGTTGATTTCAAGTCCAAATTCAAGTTCTGGTGGACCTCTAATTTTTTAAATATTGAAAATTTTCAGCCAGAAAAACTGCAGAGTCCATTTTACTGGGTGATAGGATTTTATGAACAAAATGTAAGCTAAAAATATTGGTTGTGAGTCTCACTCAATAGCATGCATTAGTATACTTTAATTCCATTAATATAAGGTATTCTTACATTTTCCCCACTGTTACACTCAATTTTGCTCACATATGGACAAAGGCGAAAGAATGAGTATGTAAAAACCATCAACCTTCTTGAGGGATTGCTGGAGTCCTGGCAAGACACTTGACAGGTGTCAGAGTGGACCAAGAGGTAGTTGTCTCTGGACCAAGTTGGTTCCCCTTTAGCAATGGTCTGATCATCCACCATGACCAACTCTTTGCTCCCCCAGCAGCATCATCCATTTATAGGAACCAAATTTAGTCCCAGCATGATTTTTAAAAATAAGGGACACTATAATCATTTTAAAAAATCACTACACCTATTAAAACTGACCTGTGAAATTGCAGCCAATTTCTTGTCCCCAACTCTTGATCCTCAGACAGTCAACATCCACCTGGATCCAAGGTCTTAGTTTTGCAGGACACTTCATGGGAACTGGTCTTGGGGAATATTTTGCAGAGAAATTCTGAAAGTCCAACTCCCAGTCATAGTTTCTGCACACCACTGCATCCATCTGGTCATCTTCAGGGTCCAAGGGGATCCTTTGCACAAAGAGCTGGCCAATGTTTTCATCTACCTCAGCTCTTGATATTAGAGACACTTTTCTCAGTTGTGTGCCTATTTGAGTGAATTTCTGCACCATTGTTTTCACCAGCAGGAAACCAAGTATGGCCAAGCCACAAAACTGAAAACCCCCCAGTTTCATGCTCAAAATTCCTGCTGTGTCCCTATATAAAATATTACAGTACTTGATTATAAAAAATGCCACATATCACCAAGTTATTAAGTATATGGTAAAGAAATGACATGCAGCAGTGAGAAAGTCAGCTATTTGATGATTGGTAACTTCAAATTCTGCTAAAATAATTAACCCCACAACAAAAGGGTACTGTACTGTATTTCATCACTGCTGCGATGAATACATTTTACATGTTGAAAATATTTTTAGTACTGTATACTGTGCATGGAGAAAAACAGCAGTTCAAAGCATTTCATGAGAACACCAACCATAATTATAACAGCACCAATAATTCTCATGCATATATGCATACATTTTTGTGTCATGAACTCAAAATAAGCACACAAAATGTGGGATAGCTCAAAGGAAAATTCAAATTTCATTTTGACAGCATGCGACATCTACCCACACTAGGGCAATGTGACAAAGTCATGGACAAAATGCCTCTAGTGTCATTATAGGCTTAAACTTTGTCAGTACAAATACTGTACTCCTATAATTTGCATGTATCCTGAATATAAAAGAACTCTCCCAATGTATTTGAAATAAAAGCCATTCCATCAGATATGTATAACTCTTGAAATTGAAACCTAAATTCGAATTTTCGTCATTTTTTTTCTTTCATCTGTTACACTTCACTGAATATTTATAAAACAGGATCAAAAATCACTCCAAAACCAGATCTGTTATTCTAGGAATTATGATACCAGCAGCTGTTGCGGGTTT
The DNA here is from genome assembly GCA_905338405.1 of Notodromas monacha. Taxonomy (NCBI): domain Eukaryota; kingdom Metazoa; phylum Arthropoda; class Ostracoda; order Podocopida; family Cyprididae; genus Notodromas; species Notodromas monacha. Next base: position 24,125 of record CAJPEX010002945.1, read on the forward strand.
AGTCAAGTAAAACCAGCACATCCCTGGGATGAAAATTCAAGAAAATTATGTAATAGAAGAGAAAGAAAAGAAGGCCCTTTTTCCACCAGTGGTCGAGTTGTTTTCAAACCATATGAACCAAATTCCCAGCAAAATCACGGAATATCAATCCGTAAAAGAAAAAAACCGCCTCTTTCGTTATTCTCACGACCCTTTTTCTCAACCCAACCAACTTATTGTACCATCACTTCAAGGAAAAATAAAAATCATCAATTGGCAAAAAAAGCTCGAGTTCCTACTATACACACACTCACTCGAAAGAACATTGGATACAAAGAAAAATGCCCCAACGAAATATAATGATAAGATTGGCAATGTAAAATCCTCCCGCGGCTTTGGTCCAAATATATCGTATCCAAGTCCAACACAGAAAAAAAAAGAGGCAGGAAAATTAATGAATGCATCATCCGTCACGCACAAATAATCTCTTTCACAAATCGTCTCACAACGCGTTTTAGGCCTCGATGCTCATCCGCAATCAATTAAGCAGACTCTTTCTTCTCTTATATTCTTTGGTGACTGCTGAAGAGTCAAACATATTTCTATAAATTCCCCAATGATTGACGCAAAACAATTTTCCATATAACAATCAGCCATCAATCGAGAATCACTCAGGACGAGAAATAATCCTAGAATGAATATCGTCAACCTCGTCTGAACTCATCATCATTGCTGGCAATAGTGTCCAAATCAATGCAAAAGACAACCTAGCTTTTTGTGATTGCTGGAAAACAAAACAAAAAGAAAATATTTGGGTTATAGTTCATCATCAAAAAGAGAAAAAACGAAAAACCTTCAAGGTACTGTATACATGTACCCAGTATTGAAATGATCCAAAAATGTTTTAAATTTGAGCAAACCCACAGTTTTCAACAACTCCTAAAATACTAATAAATTTATTTTCTTAGAGCATATAGGTTTTATTTTCAACTGTAGGCATGTATTTATTTTTAAGGAAAATCTCCTGATGACTTTTAAATATAAACTACTGAACATTTTAAAAATTAATCTGATAGAATCTATGAGAGACCGAGTTCCCTCGAAAATTCCACATCAGCAATAAATTAAATTTTTTCCCCTCCCATATTTTTGCAAGCAGCCATTTCGGGACAAACTTTTATTCATTCAAAGTCGCTCGTTCCATTCGGAAATGTTGATGTCTCTTAAAGCACGAAAATTTCAGCAGCAGCAGATGAGACAATCAATAAATGCTAGAATTCTGAAAAATGTACTGTCTCTATGTAGTGGGTAACTCTCCTGTCTCAACTTTGAAAACTGGTAGAAAAAGTCAATCCGTGAAACGGTTATACATTATAATTCCACCAGCACACGGCAGATGAGGTTTCGCTCTGGGTACGTGTGGCACAACATATTATTTGTAGATATAAAAAACCCCCAAGAATAAGTTGTGATCCAGAGAAAAAGGACTGACGTCATGTAGTGCCAGGACTTGGGCATTTGTCTCTGGAAGGCATTCTTGGACGTGGAGGACAGGACAATGAGGACTATGTTGAAAGGCACAGCATTGGCATGAACCAGGAACTCTGGGCCTGTGTCTGAGTCCACCCTCACATCCCTGTGTGCCCCAAGGAACACCCCTGAGAACCTGTACAGTATATATATGATGATGATGGTGGTGAATTGAGGGATAATGAGACACATCATCAGTTGCTCTATTATTGGACAAAATGATTATTCCTATTCTTGTACTGTATTTGTCTCTCATATATTAATCAATTGAATCCACAAAAATTAATGATGATGGCTTATTAATCTTGATAGAGCACATCATCATTATGAATAAAAGGATTTTCTGTTTGAAGTTTCTACATGGCAAAAAGAAGACATGATGAATGTGAATCACCTGATATATGTGATGAAGCATTGTTTAAAATTAAAATACCATATTATTCACTCAAGTATACCACATGCACAAACCAGTTTTTTCTCAAAATTGTGATGGAAAAGGGAAGGTATATGCTTCTGGGAAGAGACAAACTTATTACACATTTTTAGAAGTTTAGGTGTGCATCATGTAACATTTCTTTAAGGGGAAACTAGGACATTTTTGACAATAACATTTTAAATTAAAACCATTAAAAATTAAATGAATTATTCAGGTTAATTTCATGTCCAAATGCAAGTTCTGGTAGACCTCTAATTTTTTAAACATTGAAAATTTTCAGCCAGAAAAACTGCAGAGTCCATTTTACTGGGTGATAGGATTTCAGAAACAAAATGTAAGCTAAAAATATTGGTTGTGAGTCTCACTCAATAGCATGCATTAGTATACTTTAATTCCATTAATATATGGTATTCTTACATTTTCCCCACTGTTACAGCACTCACTTTTGCTCACATGGACAAAGGCAAAAGAATGGATATGTAAAAACCATCAACCTTCTTGAGGGATTGCTGGAGTCCTGGCAAGACACTTGACAAGTGTCAGAGTGGACCAAGAGGTAGTTGTCTCTGGACCAAGTTGGTTCCCCTTTAGCAATGGTCTGATCATCCACCATGACCAACTCTTTGCTCCCCCAGCAGCATCATCCATTTATAGGAACCAAATTTAGTCCCAGCATGATTTTTTAAAAATAAGGGACACTATAATCATTTTAAAAAAATCACTACACCTATTAAAACTGACCTGTGAAATTGCAGCCAATTTCTTGTCCCCAACTCTTGATCCTCAGACAGTCAACATCCACTTGGATCCAAGGTCTTGGTTTTGCTGGACACTTCATGGGAACTGGTCTTGGGGAATATTTTGCAGAGAAATTCTGAAAGTCCAACTCCCAGTCATAGTTTCTGCACACCACTGCATCCATCTGGTCATCTTCAGGGTCCAAGGGGATCCTTTGCACAAAGAGCTGGCCAATGTTTTCATCTACCTCTGCTCTTGATATTAGAGACACTTTTCTCAGTTGTGTGCCTATTTGAGTGAATTTCTGCACCATTGTTTTCACCAGCAGGAAACCAAGTATGGCCAAGCCACAAAACTGAAAACCCCCCAGTTTCATGCTCAAAATTCCTGCTGTGTCCCTATAAAATATTACTTGATTATAAAAAATGCCACATATCACCAAGTTATTAAGTATATGGTAAAGAAATGACATGCAGCAGTAAGAAAGTCAGCTATTTGATGAATGGTAACTTCAAATTCTGCTAGAATAATTAACCCCACAACAAAAGGGTACTGTACTGTATTTCATCACTGCTGCAATGAATACATTTTACATGCTGAAAATATTTTTAGTATACTGTGCATGGAGAAAAACAGCAGCTCAAAGCATTTCATGAGAACACCAACCATAATTATAACAGCACCAATAATTCTCATGCATATATGCATACATTTTTGTGTCATGAACTCAAAATAAGCACACAAAATGTGGGATAGCTCAAAGGAAAATTCAAATTTCATTTTGACAGCATGCGACATCTACCCACACTAGGGCAATGTGACAAAGTCATGGACAAAATGCCTCTAGTGTCATTATAGGCTTAAACTTTGTCAGTACAAATACTGTACTCCTATAATTTGCATGTATCCTGAATATAAAAGAACTCTCCCAATGTATTTGAAATAAAAGCCATTCCATCAGATATGTATAACTCTTGAAATTGAAACCTAAATTCGAATTTTCGTCATTTTTTTTCTTTCATCTGTTACACTTCACTGAATATTTATAAAACAGGATCAAAAATCACTCCAAAACCAGATCTGTTATTCTAGGAATTATGATACCAGCAGCTGTTGCGGGTTTAGTCAAGTAAAACCAGCACATCCCTGGGATGAAAATTCAAGAAAATTATGTAATAGAAGAGAAAGAAAAGAAGGCCCTTTTTCCACCAGTGGTCGAGTTGTTTTCAAACCATATGAACCAAATTCCCAGCAAAATCACGGAATATCAATCCGAAAAAGAAAAAAACCGCCTCTTTCGTTATTCTCACGACCCTTTTTCTCAACCCAACCAACTTATTGTACCATCACTTCAAGGAAAAATAAAAATCATCAATTGGCAAAAAAAGCTCGAGTTCCTACTATACACACACTCACTCGAAAGAACATTGGATACAAAGAAAAATGCCCCAACGAAATATAATGATAAGATTGGCAATGTAAAATCCTCCCGCGGCTTTGGTCCAAATATATCCTATCCGAGTCCAACACAGAAAAAAAAAGAGGCAGGAAAATTAATGAATGCATCATCCGTCACGCACAAATAATCTCTTTCACAAATCGTCTCACAACGCGTTTTAGGCCTCGATGCTCATCCGCAATCAATTAAGCAGACTCTTTCTTCTCTTATATTCTTTGGTGACTGCTGAAGAGTCAAACATATTTCTATAAATTCCCCAATGATTGACGCAAAACAATTTTCCATATAACAATCAGCCATCAATCGAGAATCACTCAGGACGAGAAATAATCCTAGAATGAATATCGTGAACCTCGTCTGAACTCATCATCATTGCTGGCAATAGTGTCCAAATCAATGCAAAAGACAACCTAGCTTTTTGTGATTGCTGGAAAACAAAACAAAAAGAAAATATTTGGGTTATAGTTCATCATCAAAAAGAGAAAAAACGAAAAACCTTCAAGGTACTGTATACATGTACCCAGTATTGAAATGATCCAAAAATGTTTTAAATTTGAGCAAACCCACAGTTTTCAACAACTCCTAAAATACTAATAAATTTATTTTCTTAGAGCATATAGGTTTTATTTTCAACTGTAGGCATTTATTTATTTTTAAGGAAAATCTCCTGATGACTTTTAAATATAAACTACTGAACATTTTAAAAATTAATCTGATAGAATCTATGAGAGATCGAGTTCCCTCGAAAATTCCACACCCGCAATAAATTAAATTTTTTTCCCTCCCATATTTTTGCAAGCAGCCATTTCGGGACAAACTTTTCTTCATTCAAAGTCGCTCATCGTTCCATTCGGAAATGTTGATGTCTCTTGAAGCACGTAAACTTCAGCAGCAGCAGATGAGACAATCAATAAATGCAAGAATTCTGAAAAATGTACTGTCTCTATGTAGTGGGTAACTCTCCTGTCTGAACTTTGAAAACTGGTTGAAAAAGTCAATCCCTGAAACGGTTATACATTATAATTCCACCAGCACACGGCAGATGAGGTTTCGCTCTGGGTACGTGTGGCACAACATATTATTTGTAGATATAAAAAACCCCCAAGAATAAGTTGTGATCCAGAGAAAAGAAGAAGAAGAAAAAGTGCAAAAACGAAAGCACATCAACAGCAGGGATCATAACGAACTGATGTACTACATACATGTATATATATACGCACACGATCAAATGTCGTGCGTATATCAATCATGATCTTCGGAATGGCACGAAAAAAAAAAAGATGTGGTCTATGAAATAATAATAATCAATTCTTCTGCCTGTCCTCCCCCCCTTTTCATGTCATATCAAGTCCTCATCATCATTCCTGATGCTGGTGCTGCTGACGAGGCGGTGAAAGACGTCGGCGAGTAGGCGTCGTAGGCGTTGTTGTTGCTGCTGGCCAAGAGCTTGTTGTTGGCGGTGCTGGTGTCCCAGGCCTGGGGCCAGCTGTAGGTGAACCCGTGCTTGTCCTTGCGGAAGCTGGCGGCCGAGATGTTGGCCACCGTCTCCACCACGACCTGCTTCGACTTCTGGCCCAGTTTGCAGCTCACCCGCTCGGCCACGTTCACTGCCAAGCTGGCCCCACTCATCCTGCAGGAAAAAAATATAATGATGATGATTCTTATTATCATTATTATTATTATTATGGCAACGATGAAGAATTATTACAGTCCAATCATTTTTATTACGCATTTTCTTGAGAAAAATGCGCTAATGAGAAAAAATCAGGGTAACTTCTCTAAATTTCTATATACACAGACACAATAACAAAGACAGAGGGAATGACTCATCCTCCATCATTTAAAAGCAGTACAATACTGAAATTTTTGTAAATAGAATGAAAAGCCAGTTTAAATGTGAAGTAGACAAAAACATCACTAAAACATTTGCAATTGCAGAGCAATAATAATTCAATTGCTTGGAAAACTGAGTGATCTTCTGAATAATAATAAAAAAAGCTTCAATAACGCATTCGCACTAATTTATCTCTTCATTTTGGGAGAAAGATGTGAGTGAAACCACTTGGAAGCATGTTTGTCATTGATTAAAGATATACAGTACCATCCAATGCTACAACAAGAACCTGTCAGCAGCAGTCACGTATGGGATTGGATATTTTTCAGACTTTGTCTGCCTTAGTCGGGATATTTCTGCCTCAAGAATCTATTCCTCAAAAAAGTTTATTCAACTACTGCTGGAATTGAGAAGATTGTTACAACAAGATGGTTTCAACATCTACTCTATATGGACTTTCTGCACCTGGGACTCGAGAAAAATATGCTGAAAATTTGTCTCTCCAAGTAATTGCTGCAAAGAGATTTTGCTGCATACAAAAAACAAAAATGGTCACAATTAAGCAGCAGGTCATGCCCTGCTCATAATTTTACGCACTTGTGAAATCGTTGGCACAGGACTCCGACTAATTCTCCCACTCTGTCCACCTCTGGATTCTTGGACATCAGCGCAAATACCAGGTCATTTCCGGATGACAGGTGAATGGCAATCACTTGGTCTTTGCCAGAGCTCACAGACAGTGCGGTTACCTGAAAAATAAAAAGAAGTTGGCAACTATATACAATGACACAAGTATATAGTCTCCTTTTATCAAGAATAATACTTCTTGACCTTTCATTGATGAGTATTTTGGGCTGAATAATTATCATAGTTTCGCTGATGGACATGGCAACATATACAAATTCACATTGCTAGCTGGTATTACAGCCTTTCTATTATAATATGCCTTCATTATTAAAAGTTACATGAATTGAATCTATTCAACTTTGGAAATACCCCCATCAGGTGGGAAGCAATTCTTCCTGTAATCACACAAGTGGTTCAAACTGGGATCACAAATGCTACGGGACATTCCGGGGTTACAAGTGTAAACCACTGTACAGCCTGTATGAAGATACAATTTTGCTGCACTTCCAGAATTTCATTCTTGGCATACCATTGTATATAACATTTGGTAAAAGAGAAAAAAAGCTTTGTATGTGCACTTGAGGTGATGCACAGCAGGGTTTTCTGTTTGTGTGACTATTTACACATGTAAGGCCCAAGTGTTTAATGATTCCCCTACTTTGGGCCAGCTCACTTTGAAATTTTGAATTAAGTATTCCAAGTGTAAAACTGCAAGACTATGGTACAATATACTCACAGAGGTCAAGGGAATGCCTCCTTTCATGGGCTTAAACTTGGGCGGTTCCAGTTTGTAAAGCATCTTGTCAGTCACCACAACGGCCCTTTCCGCAAATTTCCCAAACCTGTTGACAATTCCAAATGTGGAAAAAAAGAGACAAGCCTGAGAAAGGGCTAGCATGCATTATTAAATAAGATAAGCATGATCACTGCAGACAATTTTGCAGGTCCCACAAGATCCATGACTGCAGTGACATCTACATACACTGAAACAACTCTTCATTGCAGTGGACAACAATGTGGGATATATGAATGCCACTGCTGGGATCTCCCTGTTGGACTTGGCCTATGATAATTTTGAAGTAAGAGTGGGATTTTCTTTTATTTTCAAAATGATTTTCAAATTACTGCTTCATGATCAAAGAAAACTTTCCTGTTACAGCCAGGCTTCTCCACCCATGTCACAGTATGCTGAAAATTTGTCAGGCCAGCTAAAAAATATTGGGATTTTTTGTTTTGTTTTACCCATTTCCTTTTCTAAATTTTGTACAATGAAAAAATTCCATTGTTTTAGCTAACCTGACACATTTTAAACACCATGAGACATGGATGTAAAACTCCCGCTGTAACTGGAAAATTTTCACTTATCATCACACAGAAAATTGAAAAACGGTTTTGAAAATCTGAAAAATCCCAGAAACTCAGAACATCATGCTGGGCAATATGTGATGATATTTTCACAATCTACTGTACTTTACAAAACATATCAGAGGTTGCGTCCAAGTGGGACAACCCTTGTACAGCATGTGAAAGGAAGCATCACTTTAAAAATCTCCAAGCACAAAATGTCAACCACTGCCTGTCTGCAGCGACATCTATGTGAACTAAGAGAACCCGTTATCGCAGTGAACACAATTGGGGAATATGAATGACACTACAGCACTCAATCTTATTTTTTTTTCAACATAAGACATGGATTCCCATCATGCAGATGCATATACAGTATACTGTATTTGTACACAGCAGTATACATGCAGCATGTATATATATACTGTGCATCACCTTGGTCCTCAGCTGGGGCCAGGTGTCCCTGGGCACCCTCCTGAGCACCATGAAGGCCCACCAGCGCCGGTGCACTGCCTGCAAGTAGCCCATGCCCGTCCGCAGCACCTTGGGCGGCACTGGCCAGCGGACCCGCCGCCCAAAGTCCGGCATCTGGCGGACGCCCTGGAACGCCGTCAGCACCTGGGTCACGTACTTGCGCATCCGGTATTTGCGGTAGGCCAGCAGGATCCTGCGGGCCGCCTTGATCCGCTTGTAGCGCATCCTGCAAATGGTGCCTCGCCACATTTTCTGGATGAGCACCACGATGTTGGGAATCAACCTGGCCCTGGCCTATATTATTCAAAACATAATAATAATAATTGAAACATCAATCAGCAAAGTTGCACCCATATAACATTACAGCACAAATGTGATTTTTCCGTCACTGCATATCTGAGAAATAAAAAAATACACTCTTATATATTACAGGATAAACTGAGTGTATAATAGCTGAAAACTAGCAAAACTTTGCACACTAATAAGACACTCACAGCAGTTGTTTTCATCATTTCATTATTGATTATATGTTCACATATGTGAAACTTTGCCTTAAGAAGTATATTTCATAGCCTTCCATAAGATATTATGTAAATACAGCACATTGTTGATGCTATGTTTCCTGATGTTTCCTTTAAATCTGAATCTAAATATAATTCATTACACGTTAAATTATATGCATATACATTTCATTCCTTTTCCAGAAAGTCCCCAACATACGTTCTTAATTGAACTTTTCATTAATTTGGAGTCACATCCATCAAAATCAAACAAATTATATAACTCTTCAGAATCACAAAAGAAGATAGTATATGATTTAAACAGCACCCACATTCTCCAGCTCAAACAGGGTCTTTGCAGACCTGATGAAGATCTTGCTGGACCCATACTGCACATCCTGGGAGAAGCCCAACTCATCAATCAGCACCTTGGTCCAATGCTTTTCC
>CAJPEX010002946.1:0-33453 GCA_905338405.1 Notodromas monacha
TTGCTTGTTTTCTTCTCCAACCCCATTTGAATTTCCGTCCTTGCTTGTCTTCAAAACACTTTGAGTTAAGGAGTTTCACATTACATTGTATAAATGGACTTTTGAGAAGGACTAGCAGAAAATGAGTTGAAAAGGTCCAACTATAAAAGTAAAATATCCTAGAAAAAATCAAGACACGATTTTTTTCTGCCACACGCCCTAGGAATTCTTGACGAAGTGAAAATGTTCCAAGCGCTTGCTACTTTTCAGATTTTTTAAAATTTCTCCAAGAAACTTTATACTGTAGTAAAAAAAAGTCGTTTCGCTCTGATGTTGCATTACTGCATTCTAAAAATTCGTCATAAGAGTTTGAAAAAATTGAAATTTTTTTTTGCATAGAGTATTTTGCTTTTCATATCTGGAGAAAATATAGACATTTGTAGATGATTTTCTTTCAATGAGTAAAAATGCTAAAATCTTCGGGGTGGCATATGACAAGGCATGTTCCGATAAAATCAAATTTTCGTCACAATCCAAGGACCAAGGATATTTCTTGTGCATTAGTTTTTACAGTGTCAAAACAAAAAATTGCTTTTTTCTCCTCAGAATTGTTTTGGACAACCCACTTGTATTGTATGCTGAACATGATTAATTGGAGAAGGGAACCTTTGCAGGATAGGACAAGCTTCAACAACAAGTTTCAATTATTGAAATCATCAATAGATGAATTAATCCCAAGGGTCAGTCTCTTAAACAATTCTCTCTTCCACAGTCCTCAAGGAAGAACGAAAAATTATCACTCCAAGATGGATGCAGTTCACCAACCTACGTCTATAAATAATAACTTGACCAACACCTATAAAATGAAACTTACTCCAACTGTAACATGATGTGCTTCCATTGTCTGAGACGAATAAGGCTGGTCCGGAACAGAGGATGTGCCGACTGCAGGGTTAGAAACATTTGCAGCAGGCACAGGAGTACCACTATCATTCATTCCTAAGGAAACGCAACTTACAAGAAAACAAAAATCAACTGTAAAACTCAGGACTCTACGACAAACCATTAGAAACTCTTGAAGGTGGCTCTGAATCCTGCTTCTGTTGGTTGGGATCCATAATTGTTAAAAAAAAATCACACCTCGTACTCGCGATTAAGTGCTTAAAATGATTAACAGTATCAGGAATTAACGAAGACACAGATATTCGAGTCTAGATGATCAAATATTCCAGGAATGAAAAACCGTAAAAGGATGTCAAAGAAAAGCAGATCTTCATTCACAATCAAATTTTCGTAGCGTAACAGTATCAGGAAAAAACGAAGACACAGATATTCGAGTCTAGATGATCAAATATTCCAGGAATGAAAAACCGTAAAAGGATGTCAAAGAAAAGCAGATCTTCATTCACAATCAAATTTTCGTAGCGTTAGGATTCGGAAACGCGGGACTCGGAGATCCAAACTTGGCGATGTGGAACTGCTGATAAATCGGCGACAACTCCTGTACAGGATAATGTATCACGTGAACTTCAGAAATTGTAAAAAAATAATTCGAATTTTAAAACACCAACCAAAAATTTCGATTTAGGGAAGCTAACTTTTTTGTTGGGGGGAAAGAAAGAATTACAGGAAATTTTAATAGGTGATATTGAGTTTTGAATTGTTTTTAAATTATTTGACAGGATGCTGAACTGGGGAGGCAAAGATTTATTTGCAAATATAGTCTTCTACTTCCTTAAAAATGCTAAAATCTTCGGGGTGGCATATGACAAGGCATGTTCCGATAAAATCAAATTGTTGGGAATGTATACAGTATCAGGAAAAAACGAAGACACAGATATTCGAGTCTAGATGATCAAATATTCCAGGAATGAAAAACCGTAAAAGGATGTCAAAGAAAAGCAGATCTTCATTCACAATCAAATTTTCGTAGCGTTAGGATTCGGAAACGCGGGACTCGGAGATCCAAACTTGGCGATGTGGAACTGCTGATAAATCGGCGACAACTCCTGTACAGGATAATGTATCACGTGAACTTCAGAAATTGTAAAAAAATAATTCGAATTTTAAAACACCAACCAAAAATTTCGATTTAGGGAAGCTAACTTTTTTGTTGGGGGGAAAGAAAGAATTACAGGAAATTTTAATAGGTGATATTGAGTTTTGAATTGTTTTTAAATTATTTGACAGGATGCTGAACTGGGGAGGCAAAGATTTATTTGCAAATATAGTCTTCTACTTCCTTAAAAATGCTAAAATCTTCGGGGTGGCATATGACAAGGCATGTTCCGATAAAATCAAATTGTTGGGAATGTATACAGTATCAGGAAAAAACGAAGACACAGATATTCGAGTCTAGATGATCAAATATTCCAGGAATGAAAAACCGTAAAAGGATGTCAAAGAAAAGCAGATCTTCATTCACAATCAAATTTTCGTAGCGTTAGGATTCGGAAACGCGGGACTCGGAGATCCAAACTTGGCGATGTGGAACTGCTGATAAATCGGCGACAACTCCTGTACAGGATAATGTATCACGTGAACTTCAGAAATTGTAAAAAAATAATTCGAATTTTAAAACACCAACCAAAAATTTCGATTTAGGGAAGCTAACTTTTTTGTTGGGGGGAAAGAAAGAATTACAGGAAATTTTAATAGGTGATATTGAGTTTTGAATTGTTTTTAAATTATTTGACAGGATGCTGAACTGGGGAGGCAAAGATTTATTTGCAAATATAGTCTTCTACTTCCTTAAAAATGCTAAAATCTTCGGGGTGGCATATGACAAGGCATGTTCCGATAAAATCAAATTGTTGGGAATGTATACAGTATCAGGAAAAAACGAAGACACAGATATTCGAGTCTAGATGATCAAATATTCCAGGAATGAAAAACCGTAAAAGGATGTCAAAGAAAAGCAGATCTTCATTCACAATCAAATTTTCGTAGCGTTAGGATTCGGAAACGCGGGACTCGGAGATCCAAACTTGGCGATGTGGAACTGCTGATAAATCGGCGACAACTCCTGTACAGGATAATGTATCACGTGAACTTCAGAAATTGTAAAAAAATAATTCGAATTTTAAAACACCAACCAAAAATTTCGATTTAGGGAAGCTAACTTTTTTGTTGGGGGGAAAGAAAGAATTACAGGAAATTTTAATAGGTGATATTGAGTTTTGAATTGTTTTTAAATTATTTGACAGGATGCTGAACTGGGGAGGCAAAGATTTATTTGCAAATATAGTCTTCTACTTCCTTTCAAAATCAATCAATTTGCAATTTTTACTTTTCTTTTTCCGGAGTCAATAAAATAATAGCAAAAAGGCTCCCAGAAAATTCTAGTTACGGAGTTTTGAAGAGGAAAGCCTTCGAGTCACTGAGTTTTTTCAATAAATACCCTGTTTCCAAGAGAATTCAGACAGGGACTTCAAATGTACATTATTCATCATAAAAATTTCAGATCTCACTCACCGGCCTGAAGTGATCCAAATACGAATCACAGGCGTAACACCAAATGGACAAATCGTCAAAACTGATGCATGTCAGGTGACCGTTTTCCACACTATGCATCATCATGTGTTCAGCCTTGTCCCTTCCGCACAAAATCTAAAGGAAAATTTGATGTCCGATTCAAACCGCAAAATAAAGGGATTGTTGCGCAAATTAGGTCAGATCTGCGGTTCCAGTTATAGTCTTGTAAATTTCTACGCCAGAAGATCGAGAGCAATTCAAGTCACTCCATGATAAAAAAAAAGACTTTCTTTGGGTTATTTTGCATCGATCCTTCTCTCTTTTAGAAACTTGAGACATCCGAACAACCCGAGCAGTGGGACCCCGAGATACGGACACCCCCAACATAAGAATACCGGTTATTTGGCTTAGGGGACACTAGAAACTCAAAAATCTGCCCGACATCCGGACATTGTCTGAAGATACATAAAAATTTTAAATGTTTAATAATTATGATATCCCTCGAACAAATTTAGCTACTGTATTTATAATTTGTATATCAACAGAACTTCAAAATGAATTTTGCCACGAATATACTTGATTCATAATTCAAACCAGGTAAATGTTGTGCCTTTCTTTTCTGGATTTTTCCCATCAGGTCACGTACAGCAAAACATCTGCTTGTTCTTTGTTTTCAGGCTCCATTCCATGCCAAAAGGGCAGATTGCGCGTGGTTTCTTTCTGCCAAGTTATTTTCTGTATGCAATTCTTATTTCCTCTTGTCGACGGCAAGAAACAATTTTTCACTCAATATTTGGGTGACTTTCCTGATTTATCACGTACAAGAGAACCAATTTAATATGTTCCCACTGACGTCTATGGGAAAACGTGATCATACATGTCCAAAACCAAATCACGTCCGCATCTCGGGGAACCCACTGTAATTATAACAGAGAGAAACTGACACAGACTTCGGAATAATCCCATGTTAAACTACGAAAAATCCTTCACCTCGTAACAAATGAGACAGATCCAATTGTTGTCCACTGCATTCGCTGAATCGGGACAATTGCTGCATTTTATACCTTCAGGAACAACTGCGCCTTCTTTTGAAACCAGTCCTTCAAATGCAGCCTGAACCAATGACATGTGCGGACAATCGGTTTTAGGCTGAACTGCATGCAATCCAAATTCTCCAAGTTGATCCCGCAATCCGATAACAACCAATTCTGCCAAGAGAAAGAACAATTTGGCTCGTAAAACTGATCTGAATCGTCAAATCAAAACTGCTCGAGTCTTCATCATTCCTGGGATTCAACTGAGAACCTAAATTCTTCATCTGAAAAGGTGTTTTCTCACCTTGGACAGCAGAAGCGTCACCAGACGCCCGACTTTCAGAGGAACCTGGATGATCGCTCATTTTCGACACTTGAACAAAACGTTTGTATCATCAGATAAGACCATTGAATGAAAACAAATCATGTAGTAATAATCCTCAAGCGGTTTTGGAAACTGATTCGTTCTATTAATCGCTCGTTCAAAAGATCATCTGAAAGCTTTCCAACACGTCTTCGCAACAAATAAAGCGCCCGCGAAAAACATAACCGATTTCAAAACAGAAAAACTCAACATTCCCTCCGACGGAAAATAGCCTTCGAGAGAAGTTTCACAGCACATTTTTCTCGCGGATTTCAGACTCGGAAATGAGCTCATAATCTCAGTGTTGTTCAAAGATCCTGGAAAAACGATAATATTCGGCGATACTCTCAATAAAAGGAACGGATTCGATTCAATATCAGAAAAATTGTGAAAAACTTGGAGCATATCCGCAACAGGAACATCACCACAAACGACGAATGCGTCAGGATACGTACTAAAAACCGAAATGATAAAAATGTAGGAATACACTAGCTTTTTAGAACTGCAATAACAAGAAAATAAGACGCACTTTTTCCAACTCGTGGCTAATCTTAGAATAATTGAGCTTCTCGGAGGGAAAAAAATTTAAATCCATTCGATTGATCATTATATAATTAATGCGTTGAGGTGCTTCTTATCGCTAAAGACTGTTTCAGTTTGACAGGTGAAATTAAAAAGAAAACACTGAACACTTCAAAGAGATGTAAGCAAAAATCGAAATTTGTTCTCCGCGTTATTTTCGAATGCAAGGTGACAACTAGATTGCGGATGACGTTAATTTCGCGCTAAAAAAATTGCAAGTGCTCTTTTCTGCGCAGTTCATCGTCTTTCGCACCATTTTTTCAACGTTGTCAAATTAAATGTGTCGCACGTTTTGTTTTACACCAGCGTTCCCCAAACTTTTCGGGCCCGCGGACCTGCAAATTTTCATTATCTTTTTTTTGCGGGCTTGCAATTTTCCACAAAAACATTTTTGTGGACGTTTCGTTAAATTTTTTCAGACTCAAAAAGCTTCGTTTGAAAAACTTCATGGCAGATAAAAAAGTTTGCTTTTTGCAAAAATTGAGAACCATTGAAGCAGCTATAGTGGAATGTTTCCAAGAAATTGAAAAGGTGGGCTTGAAGAAAGGTTTCTCAGAATGAAAAATGAACATAACTTACTTCACCAAGTGAAAATTTGTCTGGAGTTTTATTTGGAGAAAAGCCAACCCTTTTTTTTTCATCACATAATTTCAACTGCCATTGTCATTCCAAAATTTCCAGACGAAGAAGACGGACTTCACTGCAACATAAATTTTGCTGGTGAAAATTTCCGGCGGACCAAGTGTTGGGGAACACTGATAACACTGTCCAGAACAAGCTTCTGACATGTTGTAAAATAAGCGATACCAGGTATCAGATTCGTTCGCAATATTGTTTTCTTTATTTCGTGGCACTTGGAAATTACAGTACTGTAATATACGTCTAAATATATATGGCGTCTCATAATCGCTTAAATACAGTATATCAAGGTCGAATTTGACTCACCAAAAGGCTTTTCCAATAGAACGTGGTTCTCTCCAGTCAAAACCACACTCGACCTTCAAACCACAGATTATTTCAGCGATTCCCACACAATCTTTTGATCTCTGCAGCGCACTGGATACTTCGGTTCCACGGCTGAAGTAAAGCTGTAACTGGGCAATTTCTAGGTCGACAACATTCTTCAACCAATTCTTAATGTTTCCACATGATGCATTTCCCTTGCAGCATCCTTTCAGACGTTCATGTTCACACAACGGCCGAGCAATTTCATGCAACGACTTTAACGTCATCTCGGCATCAAACGCAAAGATTTTCAATTTTTCCACAGATGAGATCAAGTCGAAAATCCTCCGCAAACCAGAAAAACTTGATTCCATCACTTCGCACAGTCCCTTAAATTCTGGAAAACTTTTACTTCGTGGTTTGCGAAGTAATCCATCAGTTTGTCCTCTACTCGCCTTGAGGATGTTCAACCACTTCTGCACATCTCTCCTTCTGAAACTGATCGATTGTTCCCTCACAACACTAACATCACAATCCTCACGAAACACGACTTGAAGAGCAGAAGCAATCACTTCAGTCGAAAAGTAAAACGAATTTTTTGCGGTAAAATCAGCGAATTCCGGGGTTTCGGGGTCGATATCATCAGTCAAGAGCCACTGGTTCACAGCTGAACAAACTTCGAGGAAGTCCGACCGAATGCAAGAATCATACTTGAAGAGATTCCCGAGTTGATCCGAAGAATTCTTGAATGAATGCAAAAATGAGGCCAAATCTTCCGTTCTCGCGCAGGGAATCGTTTCTTCGATGAAATGATCAGTTGAAAGCTTTGAAGAAGACCAACTGATCACTGGATCAATTCCGCCGTAGCATTCGAGTAGCGGGAAAATGGTGAACGTTGTCAATAATGACTTAGCTTCGTCGAACACTCCGATCTCGATTCTGGAAACTGACGTAGATTCTACTACGGGTTTCAAATGTTTCAGTCTACAATCGACGTCTAGATGAAAATAATTCGGTAGCTCAAAGTTTTCCGAAAAGTCCACTTGAATTGCTACGAAGTCGGCGGAATCCAGACGATCTTTCAATATCAGATAGGAATCATCTAGATTCACTCTCGTAATTTTCACTGCGTCAACCTTCATTCTGGTGATCTGTTGATTAAAATTTTAAGATGGAAAAACAAAAAAATCGACGAGGTCTTATGATCATTAAAAAATCTGAACTAATAAATAAATTCGAAACATGATGTTTTTGAATCCAAAAATGCATACCGGACTCGCCTCACAGGCGCACAATCACTAGGACTGAGCCACAAAAAACCCCACTGCCTCAACAGTTCCAAAAAACTCAACATAACTTTGGTCAGGTTATTTCCGTCGCCATAGATAAGATTTCCCTCGAAAATGCAAAATTTCGGACATACCTCTTATGACCCACCGCTGAAAAATTTCCGCCCCACCCCGAATATACCCGGTAATATAGGAGTTTGTTCCACGTTTCCGCGTTTTTCCCCCAGATCAACAATGGACAAAATTTTCTGGTTTAAGAATGAATCCTTTCCTAGATCCTCCCACAAGTTTTCAATTCAAATTCAAAACACAGGGACTAAAAAAAACACAAGTGCAGTGTGTCCAGAAGTTAAATTCAACTGAAGTGACGATCTGCAATCCCATGATAGGTGACGTTCACGCGATCTCACTCAAGAACTATTTTTGAATGAGATACCCTCAATCTAACAATCATGTGAATGCGAAATTGCTCTGTTCAGTATTTTTCGAAAGTCAAACGAAAGAGACACTTTGTCTAAACACAGTCTAAAATATCAATTACTGTACTGTAGTCAACAATACGTCATCAGGGTTGCAATTTCATAAAATCAAACGGCTTGAGAAGAAATCCATCAATCCTTTAGGTTAATTCACACTTTTATCAACTGGTTCTAAATCAGAATCTTGTTTACACGGAGAATTTCCTTAAACTGTACAACTTCATCTTCACCAGTAAAACTTCCTGGAAAATCTTTCATTTCCGATTATGAAATTTACGGAATAAAAAAGCGCATTGGAACTGATGTGAGTCAATCGAAAGGTATTCAAGGAAAGTAAATTGCCGAAGAAACCAAGAACTTTTTTTTTTAACACCCATGATGGTGGCAACATTTCAAAAAGCCGCCTTATCTTTTGCATGCAGCGACAACTTTTGTAATAATAATATCTAAGTACCCAGATCTTTATAACTCTGAAAACCAGCAGCAACGGAATAAAAGATCAAAATTGATTTGAGGGAAGTCTTGACCAAACTCGCTGAACTATCGAGAAACGGTAAAAGATAGATTGCACTGTTCACTTCACGTCCCATCGCTGAATAAGAATATATATCACTTTATATCCCAGACATCGTAAAAAACCACCTTTGTTCAGTCTCCATACAAGTAATTCCTGAATCGTTCACAAGCTCCTCCCTTATCCTCGTGCAAATCTACCGCTAATCCCTTCAGTATCTTCATTTCAGCCTCAACCTTATCCGTAAGCAACTTCCTGGTGCCTCGAGCCCCCAACTTTTGCTGCAATACCTCGTCTCTAAACGAACTCAATTCAATTGGCCTCCCTACGACGATCGTAACATCTTTGAACAGGCGAGGACGATTCACCGGTGGATCCAGATTGGGAAGAATTGAGTCGAAGTTGACTAGCCACATGGGGAGAACCAGGGGACAAATCGGGGGTTCAGCTATTAGTCTTCCCACGCCCCACTTGAAGCGTATCCATTCCTTGTCCAGGTTCACTTTTCCTTCCGGGAAAATGTGGACCCAATCGTTTGCTGCTAACCGACTCACTGTGAAATCCATGGCTTTCTGCAAAGTAAACGTATGCATTGAGCACCAGCACAATATTCAATATTCAGGGAATGACAGGCGGTACATTTTAGTGCAAGCCGAGGAGAAATAAAGTTGGTCTAGCGGAGAAATTGATCAAGAAACAAAGTTTACAGCAGCAGGTAGAAAACAAAAATAAAATCATTAAGATATAGTAAAATCTTGCTACGCGAAGCTATTGGGACTGGGAGAACCGCTTCGTTAGAACAAAAAAAATTTATTTTGAAGCGATTTGAATAAAATTATTGCCATTTTTTTAAGGACTTGAACAACGACTTCACTGTATTTAATAAATCGTTGTAACGAGATTCTATGGTAACCAAGATATAAACACTAATTCCGATTCAAATATTTGATATTTGCTGCTTTGACGGATGCTCTTTGTGTAGTTGCTATTCAATGAAATTGATTTTCAGTTTTTCACAGTTGCTCTTTCGAAGACTCGATGTTTTTGGATGACTCTCGTAAAAATCATGCACTCTTTTGGTCTTTGCATTGTCAGCACGAAGACAACAGCAATAACTGCATTTACTTGATCGCAAGCACCTTTTTTCTCGAAACTGAAAGGAAAAAAGAACAATGCGCGTTTTAGTTACGTATAAAAATCTTCAATATTTTTTGAAGTTTAGGTGCGCATCAAACTTGATTCGAATGGGAAATTTTGGATCATTCTTTGACACGAAAATCAATTACATCTTGAAAATAATTCGAATTCATGATCAAATTCAGGTGTTTTATTTTTGAAATATTGCACATTTTCAGTCACTAAAAATGGAGTGAGCATCTTATTGTGGGATAGGATTTTAGCCAAATTTTTGGCTGAAAAAAAAATTCAGGCGAGCAAATTACTTGAGGGCACTTGGCACTGTACTCGAGTAAATACAGACAAGTCCTACCTGAAAAACTCCATGACCCCGTACGACAGGAATACATTTCCCTGAGCTGAACAGCAAAGAATGGGGTTTTGTAGTAAAACACACGTCATGTGCAGTCAGACTCCATCTCATCATTTCAGGTCGGAAAAATATGTTCCAGTCCAACATGCCTGGAAGACAACACTGACTCATTCCAAAGAAAAATCCGGAAAAGCGCAACACTGTTTACCCCACATTGTAGGCTCATCAAAGCATGAGATGTGGTTGCAAACTGTGATCAATGGTCGTTTGCCATGGTTCGAATAAATTTCGGTCATCAATCGCTCGCGATTGAAAATTCTCGGCCTTTCCAAATTGTCTGGAAAAATAAATGTGGAAGTCAGCAATTAAAATTACACAAATTATCCACGACCAAATTATCGAAAGGAATTACAAAATCCTCACAGAGGACGTACTTACAAAGCCAAAACCGACTCAGACATCCCACCACTGACACGGCGAAAGATGTTCGCATGCGGTAGAACAACGTCTTGCGTTCGAAGTCCCAGAACGGCCATTGAAAGGCAATAGGTGACACAGTCTCTTCCATGTTACAAAGAAAAACAACAGTACATCTGCGGAGAAATTAGCACATGATCATTTTCGATGATCGCAGCAAGAAACGTGAAAGGAAAATTTTTCTTTTAACGCGGAAATCAACGTTTATTTCTCAACATAAAAAAAAATACCGCAGCAATCGTTTACACACTTCGTCAACGAATCAACGGCGTTTCAATCACATTTAAACTTGAATGCAGTCACTGGATTAAACCATTCGTGAACCAACTCATTGCGTCAAATAAATAGAGAAGATTCAAACGAAACCTTCTTCGAATCAGTACAATTTTCAACGAAAACAAGACATTTTTATACAGTACTAAGGAAATATTAAGCCTCATAAGTTGTCAACAAATTCAGATTCAACTCATCAGAGAGGAACGAAAATCAAAATATCTTCAGTAACTGATTTCTTTTATCTTTAAAATCATCGAAACAATCAACAATGCATGAAAGTCATCAACAAATTACACAAGATGAGAGCATGTCTGGTTTAAAAGGAATTTTTCTTCGAAGTCTTCATACTTATCTTCAAAGGCCAACAACGAAAGCATCATTATCGTCATGCACAAAAAAATTGCTGAAGAATTTCGTAGATCAAGAGTAATTGATCATTGGTCTTCGAGTACCTCTAATTATCAATTCATTATATTGAAACGCACTGATTGTGTTTCATATACAATTAAGATAATACAGAACATGTCTCATTTTTGGATAAACAAATGTAAATTTTCAGGCAACAGAAAAAACCACAGAATTACTAATACAGGAACATGAGAGATTTCCGTCATATCACACTCATATTAACAAATTGCAACCCATCTCTAAAATGAGGTTTAAAAAAACTACTCCCAAAGAGAGAAACCACAAGATATTTCGTCACAGAAATCGTCGTTCCAGAAAATAAAAAATTTGCGAGGTAGAAAAAGTAATAATGTCCCACAAAAGAAGTTCTATGAAATTGTAAAAAAAATATTAAGACCCTATGGCCGGATTGTCGAGCAACGGAACGAAAATCCGGCAAGATTCATCCGCTCTCAAATCTCGCTCCAGGTCCAACAAACTCGCGCGCAACAAAATGGACGTGCATCTCGGTGACTTGAACAAAGCTGGTGTCTTCGGAGCTCCGAGCCCATCCCTCAACTCAATCATGCCTCGACTTTCCAGTAGCGAACAAAGCGACGTGAACTCACTTTTGCTCACGACACTCGACATGGAACCCGTGCGAGCGCAAACCTTGCGGAACACGTCATACAATTTGGCCAACGAGACCAAAGGCTCTTTCTTCACTCGTGTCATGACTAGCCACAGAGCGAGTAATGCCAACTTTTGCAACAATGGAAGAGACCCGCCGTCGGATTTTCCAGCACGATTAGCAGTTAATCCAGTAACGATCCCGTCGCCGAACACTTTCGCGACTTCCGGTAAACTAACCGCGACGACATCTTGATTCTCCTTATTTTCGCCATTTTGCACGAATTTTTGCTGACGCGATTCCGCCAATTTACGATCGACACAAGCGCGACACACGTCCAGGGCTCGACGACAATCTCCGTTCAAATTCGCTACCTTCCCGGCAATATATTGAACCACAAGAGGGGGCAGAACTTTCACTCCATCGGGTCCCAAGCGTTTCGAAATGATTTGTCCGAGTTGAAACTTAGAATAAGGGCGGAAGTGGATCAACACTGGACGAGTTTCCGGAGCTAACCACTTCAAATGCGGAAGTACGCGAGTAGTGAGATCCAGAGCATTCGCAACTCCAACCAAAACTAGCCTTGAGTCCTTTTTCGCAGGCATGGAGAATAATGCGTACAGATTCTCTTGAAATTTAGACGCTAATGCGTCGATTTCGTCGAGAACAACCACAACAGTATCCCTGCGACCGGAAGTGCGGCGTTCAATTCCACGAAGAAGTTCTCCGACATCCGCAAGCCCAGTTTTAATGCCCAAGCTAGAGGCTATGTCTTTCAGAAGAGCTAACGGAGTCTGTTTCGCCAAACAATTAACAAAAATTGAGTCTCTCAGTCCGATTTCTTTCAAAATGAGTGTTAAACAAGCGGTTTTCCCAGTCCCTGGACCTCCGGACACATACATGCTTCCTGACGATCTTGAATCCATCTTCTCAATGAGGAAATCCCGAATATCACGTATTTCTTTTTCTCGTCCGACTAAATCCGATGTGCTGGATATATTCAACGACTTGGCAATTGATTGATAAACCGGAAACGTCGTATCACGAGTCATAGACACGCTTTTAAGAACAGTGGGTTCCACATGACGAGGTGGACTCTTCAGCGGGCTTTCAGGAAATTGTAAACGAGCGGAAAACTTCTTCCCCTGGGAATTGAATTGCAGACTTCGCTTGCAGGATAACGGCGTCTTCGTTGGGGTTTTGTCATAGTTTGTTTCTCGCAATGGTGAGCGGATCTCCGATTTCAGAGGCGAGCACTCCTCGTCACTTTTGGCTGTGAATAAAATTGTATCAGCAATAGACCAAAATAGTGTCCAAAGAAAGCTGTCCAGATAAAATCGGTCATAGGTGATCTTTTCCACAATGTATTTCAACCGGATGCTTTTTCCTGTCACCGAAGAAAATGCGTTACATGAGGTTCAATTAAATATGTACCTTTCTTTGTCTGATCTTCGTCTCGTGTCTCATCGCTCGCACGTCGCAGAGTTGCTCGGACTTCACGATGACGACGTT
Source organism: Notodromas monacha (assembly GCA_905338405.1). Taxonomy (NCBI): domain Eukaryota; kingdom Metazoa; phylum Arthropoda; class Ostracoda; order Podocopida; family Cyprididae; genus Notodromas; species Notodromas monacha. Next base: position 13,433 of record CAJPEX010002946.1, read on the forward strand.
CAGATTGACATTTTCTCCCTGCTCCATCCCGCACCGCCGGGCTGGCACATGTCTTCGACACAGATGGGTCTTTCTGGGCACTCCGGGAACGCGTCAACATTTTGAAGAACTCTGAGATAGCCGGCTTGGGCACACGGAGTGAGTACACGATACGGAGAACGTGTATAGATACTGTTCTACCGAACGACATGAAGAGGGTCAAAGAAATGGAATTAATCGAGCAAAAGTGTGCCGTGCGAACACTACGCAGGTGGCCAACGGATTCGACTTCCAAGGTCGTTCCAAGGACATGTGCTCAAGTTAAACTACTAGAAAAAATAGCAAAATGCGCACGAGACTTCAGAAAATAAGTTTCAAGAGTCTACGGGGAGCTACAATAACGAATTCGAGGTAGTAAAAGCCAATAATTTTCCCCAGCTCACGTGATTGAATTCTGAAAATTCCAGTCTTCAACATTATGCTTACAGTTATCAATTCACACCACTGACTCGCAGCGAAGAACTGATCCCAAAAAGACAAGGGGAATTTGAATCCAACATGGTCAACCACTCTCTCACGAAAGCAGAACCATTCAGCAGGGACAGAAAAGGATCACACGAAATGTCACGATAAGAATTCAAGTGAAAGTCAGCTTGTTCTTCTACGTGCTATTCACGAGTCAGGAGAGTAACTGGAAGTATTTCCGTACATTACCGCAGGACGATAGCCTATCTCCCGCACTTTCATTTCGCGAACTGAAATTGCGCGCGCGCGCCAAGAACAAAGGTAGGCAACGCACAGCTGATGGGAACCATGAACCACAGCAACGTTCAACGGCCGCATGCCACTCTTTAAAATCCAAGGGCGGGAAATTCCCGGGGGTAACGCAACGCTCTCAGCTGCCAATTGGGGAACCCCTCACCAAAAACCGGTAACACACTTCGAAACCCCTCTGTCTAAAGTCAACATGTGAAATGTCTCTTCAATTCATATTTTAATAAAAAGAAGGGGAAAGTGCTGACTTGGCGAGGGTGCCAGAATCAACGTCGGTAATTGAAGTTTCTCAGCTTAATTGCACACTCATTGTTGGGATAATGTATTGCCATAATAACCATCAGTAAATTGAAAATCTAATTACTGCGATATATAAAAAAAAATTACGTACAATCCACACAATTTCAATAGAATGGGATTAATCGAATACTGCTGTACGGCATGAGCTAGTAACTCATCATGCCATGATCATGGGGATAACATGAAAAAGTATACTGTATATGATTGCAGCTGCTCGTACAGTATTCGCTCACATCAATATTACTCAAATTGTGAACGATTTCAAGTTCAGCTTGTAAATATCTTCTCTTGTATTGCTTGTTGATCATTAATTTCTGCTCATTTCAATTTCAACATACTCATGAACATGATTACAGCTTCGAAGGGCCACTTTTTCAATTCTGCTCTATCCGAGATTTATCTTATCTTTTGCAGGTGGGCTAAAATTTCATTGGGCAAGTATACAGTGGTAGGTGTATGGCTAACAATCGGACAGCCCTGCTAAATAACTACAGTACTGTATATACAACTATAGACGTCAACTTCATGTTTGTAAGGTTTCTGCATCAGCAGGATATGAACAGGAATCTAGATTGCGAACAGTTTTGGGGGCAACAAGTGGAAATATTCCCAAGGGGCTAGGAATTGTTCCAATCCAACTAACAAAAATCATGCAATGAGGAATTGCATTTGCTAGCCGAGACCACACTGTACTCAGTCAACATCCTCGTAAGTTTTATTTTTCCAATCGTTCAAAATATACAAGTCCTATGGCTCATTGTAACATACAGACTGCCAATATTTTTCATTTTAAACTCGTGTACCTTTGCACGGTGGACGGACTTCTCGAAAGCACACTCACACCTTTTCTATTTTGGGGGTTCTAATCCTTTTCTGAAGGCTTAAAAAGTAACTCAAAATTATTTAGGGATACAAAGTCACATAAATATCAATTTTGAGAATAATATGCAGCATCATAATTTTTTACAACGAATATTGGGATGAATTTCTCGCTAACTCAATTATTTGTGCAGTACTTCAGTATGACGCGAAATGAATAATTCTTCACCAGAAGACGAAAAATGTGCGTAGATAGTTTATCCCATAGATAGGTTGTGGATACTCCAGTCCATCCTAAATTCGGTCTCCTCGCAAATTGCGGAACAATCTCAATTAATCACCTGAAACAACAAAAATGCAGAACACTGATGATGCAGTAGAGGAAAAGGAATTCCAGACGACAAAAATGCAACAGAATTTTGACTTGGGGTAATCGACGGCTATTTATTCCACTGAAGTACAAATATTACAAGCACATACCCTCGTCAGACAGGAAATTTCACAATCCAAGAAATGGTGGAAATCTTCCACAAGCAATACAATCAATACCTGTACTTTCGCTTAGAAAAAAAAAAAAACCTTTTCTAGAAGTTAAACGCAACTTGACCATTCAAATACAAATTTCGTGAAAAAATCTGCTGTTGCCATGTTACTTTCGCCTCAACTTATGAGGGAATCGTCATCGTCGTCGTCTTCATCGTCTTCGTCATCCTTATTCGCTTTTCTTTTGCGGGTGTATGCTCTTCTGGTTGTAGTTGTTGGTGCATCTGCTTCTCCGTGCACCAATGAATTCCTGTAGGCGTGCAGAGGTTGCCACTCTTCGCCACGACTCGATGGTACGGCAGAACTGATTCTCTTATCCAGGTACGCCAGTCTATAAAGAGGATACACAATGAAGAGCTTGAGAAGACCTTAGAAACGACACGACATTTTTTTACTTCACAAAGAACGAGCAAAAACGGGAAAGTGACCTTTGATCATATTTTACGAAGAATTAAACTATTTTCAAGTTATTCTAAGGAGTTTCTGAAATCATGTTAGACTCAAGATGGAAACTTAGGGCAGCGTTTCAAGTGATGAATTTTCAATTTTCTACTAAATTACGTAATTACTGTACTTTTAACTGGATCAATAGAATATAACAGAAAGAGCCACTGAGATTATCTTTTCGGATTCGATACGTGGAGCAACAAGCCAAAAATATATTGGTAATCACATAGATAAAATCGTACTTGCTGACAAACGGATCCACTTAAAGATACCATCCACGCGCATCAAATTGAGATAGTCAAACCTCTTCAAGTCAAACTCGAAGTGACCAGCAAAAAATCTTTAGGGCAAGATTCAAGAAGCATTTTCGCTCGGGAAGAGAAAGAAGAATCACTGGAAATCAGAATTGATATTCTGGGTCTTAAATTTGTTTATAAAATAAGTTGACATGATGCTAAAGTTTGCGGTAAGGGTTTCTTTGATCAATTGGTCTTCCACTTCTTGACAAAAAACCTACGCTTGAAAACCTTTCATTTAAAATTGGTGGGTACTCACACAACGCGCTTATCTTGCTTCAATAACTTGTTCGTGAACTCAGTCAGCACGTCAAGGAATGCGATATTCGGAGGCGGCTGGGTGGGGTCAGAAATTCCGCCGTCACCCGGGTTGACTGCAAAAAGGATCCCTTCTCTATGGGCCGCAGTGATAGCTTCTCTGTTCTTCACGGCATCCAAACCGAAGCTCAATGCAAACCGTTTCGACAATTCCTGATGGAAATAATTGTTGTTATTATTTTCAACAGGAATTTCCGAAAATTGCTCACACCTTCAGGGCGATGAATTCGTCTGAAAATCGATTGTTGATCCCTTCCTGCTGCAATTCCTTGAATGCCATGATTAACGCAAGAGCCATAGTTCGAGCACAGTTAACCTTGTTTGTTTCCCTTGCTTTTCCGATCGTCGCTTTGATGATGTCCCCGTAATCATTGTAAAACTGGATAAAATATTTTAAAATTGCAAAAATAACAGCAACAAAAAGTTTTTCAAAGAATCAACTGATAATCTAACAATGCGAAGCAGAACATATTAGGAAACAGAGGTTATCCTCACCCTGACGTAATGCTTGAAGACATCGGCAGCAGCACGAGTAGGAAGAATCGAGTAAACAATAAGCTTACAAAATGAAGCTAAGTAGTTTCGTCTCTTGTGCAACTCTTCAATCTTCAAATGTTCATCCTGTTCCTCAGCTGTAGATCAATTTTTAAGCATGATTACCAACATAAAAAAAAAGAACTCTCAATCCACTCACTTTCTTGATACTCCACAAACACATACGACTGGATGAAATCATTCAAAAGGGTCTGGAGGTGCTTGTCAGGATTGTACACAAGCGCGCATAATTCCTGAGTATTCCTCCCAAGTTGATCACCAAAAATGATAAGTAGATCACAGACGCACAGAAATGCTTCTGCTTTGTATTCTGGGTGCGAGGCAGATTGAATCAACGCAAGAGCTGTTTCAATATATGCACGTAATCGAGCTTTCAGGCCTTCGATTTCCGTTTGAACGTGGGCATTCAGTCCAGAACCCTGGAGCATGTTTTCTATTGAGATCAGGTCCCACATGTGTGCGAACTGGCAGCTGGATATACAATACTTCACGGCCTATCGAATATATCACATGTTAACTAATGCAAAAAACAAACATGGAAAATAAGCTTCAAACTCGCCTCTGTTGGCAACGCGCTGCAACCATCTTTGGCATCTTTCATCTGCTGAAACAATAAATCCCAGACTTGAAGGTGGCCCAGGTTATGACAAGAATAGAACACAGAAACTTTTTTCGACGATGAGACCAATGCAAAGATTTCGTCTTCATCCGGCTCTTCGCCCTGAGAAAAAAAAAAAAAAACGACCAGATTGTGCAATCCATCAACAAAAAACGTGATTCTGGCGAAAATTACTCACTCCGGCAACGAAAGAATTAAACTCGTCCAACGCCTCCTTGAATTTTGTTACAACATTGTCCAACAAAACCCCTCTGGAAATCATAGCTTTGCTGGAAATAGCGTATTCCTCATCGCACAACACTTCCAATGTTTTCGCACACGTGTCCAAAACCTCCAAATCAGTGTGCTTGTCAACAATTGTGATCATTTGATGCAGCAAAGCTTCCAAATTCTGCAGTAAAAATATAATTGAATTCAAGATCAATTCTATGGATAAAGAATAAAAATCGTACCTTTTCTTGTCGACGGTTCGTATACAACTCCAAATCAAAAAACTGCGGAATAACCATCAGACTGCCGATTTTTTCTGGATCGGCAAGAAATTTGCCCAGAAGACTCGGCAGCGTTAGCATGAAATGTTCCGTGAGCTTTGCTTTGTCATCAGAAATCTGCTTAACCTCTTTCGCACTCGCATTTTTGCGGTTCGGTCCCCGTCCAATGGGAGGTTCTCCTAGAGCTGCTTGTTTCACGGCGCACATCATGATTTCAATCAAACTCGATTCCTGTCGATCGTCAAGTGGTTCTTCTCCGGGGCCTGGTTCTTCAAGCAGAAGATCAGTCATGGATTCCCAGTCTTTCATCATTTCGTTGCTGTCGATGAGGGAGTCCACCAAGTACGCACCGTGTTCATGCAGCTGCAAAAGCAGACGAAGTAAGTTTTGTTTATTTTCTTCGTGTATTTAGTTACTTCAACCTCCAAGTTCTTTCAGCGGTCAACACACTGACAAATTAACAGCATAAAAAATCAGCGATTAATTTCTGTAATTGCATACCAGAGCATGAAGCTTTCTAAAAATGGCATACATTTCTATAGGTACACATAAAAAAAAAGAAATCGAGTCCAAGATTCCAGTCCAATTTGTAGGCTTCCGAAGTAAGAACCTCAAGCAAATTTGACGGACCCAGGAAACTTCAAAGATGACTTCTCCAACAGAACGGATTACAATGATGAAAATCACAATAACACACACGAGTTTGCTTACGGATGAACAAACAATATCATAACCAGAATATAACTTTAAAATACTGTACTTTACAGTAACCACAAAGAAAGGAAAAAAAAAAATTCGCCAGATGCTTTTCCGCAAATTATCAATGGATAATTGGCAGTATGTTTTCCGAGTTTAATACGTGGGATGTTTCTTTAAAAATGTTGATCGAAAAAAAAACTTAGTTCGCGTGATCTCAGTCACAATATTCCAATTGATACAGTTTGAAGCAACCCAGCGCAAGTTTTTCAAAGAAAATAATCAGATTTTGGCGAGAAAGAAAGCCTAGGAAAAAAGTTTCCTATTCGCTCAAACACGATTTTTTGCAGGGATTTAAAAGAGACAAAAAACGTACCTCAGACTCGATGAAAAATTGTACCAGATCCCGAATCAGTGGGGTGTTCGGAGTCCGTTTCTTCCCTCGCTTGGTTTTCATTGGCACAGATGATTCTTCATCGAGAACGAAGAGTCTTTCATTCAAGAATTCTCCCGCTGCACATGCGACAGCGCGATGAGATGAATAAACCAACTCGTAAACGTGTTCACAATCTTTGTCCGTTAGAATATCCCGGTGATGCTTGAGAATAGACACAACAAGCTTGACAGCTTGTACAGCGACGTCATAGTCCTTATCAAGGGTCATCGCCACGATTCGGTCCTTGAACTTCGACGTGAACAATTCCAGCTTTCCTTTCAGCTCTTCTGAGGCGTAAAGTGGTTGTAATGCTTGCAAGCAACGAAGACGCACCTCTCCAACTTTGTCGTGAAGCGTCCATCCAATGTATTTGAGGTAGGAATCATCCAGGAAGTTCTGGTGGAATTTTTTCATCCAAATCCCGATTTCACTCATACACATTGACCGGATTTCCGGTAAAGTGTCCCTAAAAATCAGTTCCAACACATTAACTCTTCACTGCATGGCAAAACGTAAAAAAGACAGGTTAACTTACCGATATCGATGAACGAACACCGACTTGAACATGTACGTCAACATATTTCTGATTTCTTCCATATTTTCTTCCAACTCGGTACGCTTAGAAAGCAAGTTTTCCAGACGATCGCTGACCCTCTTGTCTCCTATTTTATTTCTCTCTGCATTATATTGCCGCTGTGTGTTATCCAAGTTCACTGAGACCGTCAACGCCACATCGACTAAGGCAGTCATCAATTTCACGGCTATTTCGAGGGAAATGTAAAACAGGGGCAGTTTGATTAATCTTCGTACACGAAGCACCGGGCAAGCATTTTTATGCGATGAATAATCACGAAGATTTCAACGAAAAATCACTCAGAGGGAAGAATAGGCATGTAAAATTATACTTAACAAAATTTTTAATATCCTATATGAAGTGCAACCAATAACCCATTCATCTACGCTATAAAAAATGCATTTATTCTCAAAGTTCCTCCTTTTTCTAAACAAAGCAGAACTTTGGGGGTGATTCGAGACACACTAATCAATAATTGATTTGCATAGACTACTATGATTAACCACCCAACCGAGAGTTACAAGAAGAACCTCAAAGAAAATCTAGAAATTAAACACACAAAGTTTAAACGTGAATATTGCCCCAGCACTCGAAGCAAGCTTAGAAAGTACAACCAGCAATAATGAATACTACTCTTCACACACGGAGCATTTCTCATTTGTGAAATGCTAGTTTTAATCCAGTTTCAAATTACTTTTGTAATAAAAATATAAAAATTTTCAACGCAAGACGAAAATTTAATCTCACAGAAATATATTGTAGTTCACTAGTTTAATCGCGTGGGGCTAATTTCATTCAGTCACAAATCGTGCAAATTTATATTCAGAAGAAAATTCGCGGATAATTACCACAGTTTTTGCACTGTGACCAGGATTTCAGTCATCCATGGGACCGAAAACACAACAAATAGTAAAAACTCTCACCTGCCAATGTGGCCGTGTGACGAAATGCACGAACTTGAGAATCTGAGAGTCCCGTAAGAAGTGCAATGAGGTTGTCCATCAGATACTGATCATAAATAATGGAATACTGGCACTGTTTCACGAGCATTCCGACGAAGTCACAAAAACTGCTCCGAAACTTCTTCCACACTAGACCACTTTGGATGAGCGGATATTCCCCACTCTCTTCGTCGAATTCTTCCGTCATACGACGAATGATCGCGGCGTGCTCCATGGATGTTTGCATTTGAGGGGTGATCTTTCCCTTGCAACCCGAAGCGGATATGAAGAATTGAAGCAACTGAAGCAAGGCAGTGTCCCTGTTCATTTTATAGAACTCAATCCAGTCATCGACAATCACTTGAAGCGCCGACTTCCCAGCTTTAACGAGGTTGTACAGAGATTCTTCTTCAATCCGTTCGCCAATGGAACGCCTTCCGCCCCGCACACGTCTTCCTCGCTGAGTAGCGGCTGAGCCTCTTGCAGCACCTCGGCCTCTTCCTAGAATTTGAAGATTGAGAATTATAAAAAACGAAAATTGAATTTTAAAAAAAAACCTCTGCCACGCCCGCGCCCTCTTCGAACGGGCGCCGGGGCTTCCATGGCCCTCGGGCTTTCTCCTTCTGCGTCATCATCATAATTGCCGGCATCTGATTCCAAATAAGATTCCCTGAAAATTCGAGAAAATTTTTCGACCGTGCTTTTCAATTTTGAAAATGCAGACTTACGTTTCCATCGGCGTCGCAGGAGCATGCTGATAGTAGGGAGTGTACGCAGTATCAACCTCACCAGTTCCGGAATCATATGGTGTCATAGGGGTCATTGGTGGAGGACTGGCATCATATTCGGGTGGTGGGGGTTCATCCATACGGATTCTCTTACCACCACGAGACCTCAAGGTCCGGGCCGAAGCCCCGGGACCTCCGGCGTTGAGGATTTTCACCTTCATGTGAAACACTCACGTTTCTACGGGACAAAAATTTTGAAGATCATGAAAGGAACGAGCATTGGATACACCAGCATTATGCACTATTGACCGCAGTGTAGAACCAGACACAAACGTGACACACATCCCGAGATCAACGGGCTTCAACAACCAAGAATTCAAGAAAAGTAATGCACAGCAGTGGAATAACACGAGCAATGTAAAAGAAGACGCGACAATCCAGGGACCAATTTTAAACAAGACACACTAAGAATGGGAGGAAACCGATTACGACTGCGCAGTCTTGACTCTTTATGTAGATCCACTACTGTATTTCATTCATCGTTGGGTGACAATATTAACTTGTTCAAAGCTGTTCCCGCGTGCGTTTGTTGGTGAAATCCCGCCCGGACCCATGCTACCTGTAGGTCGATGTGCGGCTAATAACAAGACCGAAAATTAGGTGTCGTTGCCACAGAATTCGAAGGGTATCCAGAACTCTCTGTGCGAGTGAACGGCGCTACGTTTGTCACACGAAAAATATTTCAGGACATCTAATCTAACTTACAGTAACATAACTTCACTTTATACAATCCTAGCTGAACTTAATGAGAGGAGACTGAACATTCACCTTAGCTCCATTCTGTTTGTGATAAGAGCGACACCTATACTACATCTTTCAGGACGCGCTGCAACCGAGCTTACCTTGTCTTAACGTTGCGCGCTGGAACTGCTGCATCCAAAAATTCAATCCCTTCTTCAGCTTTGAACTTTGCAATGCGTTTCATAGTGCTTCCCAGCGAGAAACACTTCCCAATGATAGGGATCTAATTAAATAACGTCCATTCACCTCGTTAACCCTCGTAACTCAGCATCCAATCCAAGCAAAACATGTTGTGTATACGTATCGAACCAACATCTCTATGTTAATACGACGGACTAAAAGCTGCTCGCATGGTTCAAACGGAGCAGCAGCAGTTGTCTTACAGTTCTTACTTCCATGCATTATTTGAGATTTGATGAGTGAAATATTAAGGATGACTTCTATGAGAATAGAGCTGACCAAGCACAATATATAGGAACGCATTCATGGTCCCATGGGATTTGAATGCATTTGAGTACAGTCAACCCTCGCTTAACGTTTTTAGTTGGTAGTGCAGCGGGAAAAAACGTTAAGCAAGGTAGTCTCTCCCTTAAGATATAAGGGAGAAAGGTTTAATTGGTGTCAGGCAAAATTTTCTAAAGGTAAAATTCAGAAAAAAATTAATCAAAGAGTGTATATGCATACATGTCAGATGTCCAGTTTTATTTCATGGATTGTGTTTCCTTTTATTTCTGTTATCAGCAATTCGTGCTCTGTTTCCTGCTCTGAAGTGATTAAATGTCATTGAGTGGATTTGGGTTGGGGGGGAAGGGGGTTTGGTTGTGGACATTGAGTGGATTTGGGTTGGGTGGGAAGGGGGTTTGGTTGTGGAAATCTTGATTGAACCTTGTGCTGGACAGTGAAAAGCAGCAAATAAAGTGTTCTGTTCATACATTCAAGCAAAAGCATTTTTTCCTGTAGTTTCTCTCATACAGTTCTGAAGATTTGGAGTCTCCATCAGAAATCATTTGGATAAAGGGAAATTCAAACTCAATGCCTCAAATTTTGACCAATAATGGAATGACTTACCATGTGGTTCTATGTAAATGTGGATGAACTTGTGCTTTGGCTTACTTCCTGTTCAAAATTTGGAGAAAATCGGTTCATTTTCATTTATGGGTTGTAAATTTTAGAAGCCCATAAACTACAACAGAGAGTCAACAACACTACAAGTGCTATTTTTTGCAGTACTGATTCATTTTTTCTCTTAAAAACCTCAATTTTCAACATGGACATAATTATCAAATGTGAACAACAAAAAGGAGAAACAGAGAAATGTATGGATACGCACATTGCAGAGAAATTTTCAAAAAGTGAACAACAATTCCGCACAACTGCGGAACGTTGTGTGGATTTTGAAACATTAAGTGAGGGGATATTTCTCATACAACCAGGAATATTATGCAAAAAAACGTTCAGCAAACGGAACGTTAACAAAGGGTTGACGTAGTTCTTTCCCAAATGTGTAGATCCAAAAATGCTTACAATATACAGTACAGCAAATCAATTATATGCTTGGAAAATAAATTTTTGAAGGGAACTAGCACCCTGTACAGTTCATCAGTTATGATTAATCTGCTGAAGATCTCAAATAAATTCCAAAGATTCTGAACTTTTATTTCCCGCCTGCTGCAAATGCAATCCATTTACAGAATATAGCAGTACAGTCAACCCTTGCTTAACATTCCGTTTGCTGAACATTTTTTTTGCATAACATTCCCAGTCGTATGAGAAAAATCCCCTTGCTTAACATTCAGAAATCTGCACAACGTTCTGCAGTTGTGCAGCACCGCGTGATCAATGTGGACGCCTATCTCCCTCCCTCCTGTACATTTTCTTGAATGTGACTTTTTCCACAGCTTTAAATGTGTTTCCTGTGTGATGGTGTGGTATTACAATTATTTTATGAACAATTGCAGTGTCAGACACTGAATTTTGGGTAACAACTTAGACCTTTCTTTGTTTTTTTGTCTTCTATAGGTTTCAGTTTTTCAAAAAAGTGAATTGAAGTGAACATGCCAAAATCAAGTGCTGCCAAAAAGAGAAAAACCTTCACTCTTGAAGATAAGAAAAGCATTATTGAGAGACTGCAGAATGGTGAAAGGCAGGTTGACTTGGCCAGTGAATTTGGCATAGCCAAGAGCACCATAGGCACAATGTGGCAAACCAGGGACAAGCTGCTATAACAGCATGTGAGACTTCTGCAAAGGGTTCAAAAAGGATCTACAACAAGAAACAAAGGCACCCACTTCTGGATGAACTTGAGAAGCTTCTCCTCATTTGGATTGAGGACATGCAGATGCAAGGTGAACCCATGTCTGGTGAGCACATCTGCAGAAAGGCCAGGAAGATCTTTGAAGACCTTGTGCAAGAGCACCCTGAAGGGGAGTCTGTTGATGATGAAGAGGAAGAAGACAACGAAGGATTCAAAGGTTAGAATACCCAAAGTTATGAAGTGTTTCAGGAAGTAAAAAGAATTTATTTGGATTTCTTCCAGCTAGCAATGGCTGGTTCAATAGGTTTCAGAAAAGGACTGGACTGAAGAATGTACAGCTGGCAGGAGAAGGAGGAAGTGCTGATCATGAGGAGGCCAGAAAGTTCTGTCAAACATTCCAAAAAGCACCTCCTGATGAAGAGGACAAGGAAATCATGGAAGAAATAATTGCCAGTGCCAACAACTTACAAATGACTGTTCTTGCAGAAGATCTCAATGAACCTGTCATGGAAGACACTCAAGACTTGGGAGTGGATGAGCTGAGGGAAATGGCAGCTGAAAAAGCTGAGGTTCAAAGAAATATCAATGAGTTGAGGGCACCACAACAAAACTAAGGAGGCCTTTTCAGTGTTTTTAAATTGTTCTTCATGCAATGAATTGTTTTACACTCTCTCATTATTTCTGAATTTTTCAGATTGCCTTCTGCTGATGATAAAAAATTGGCCCTCAAGTCAACTGTCATCAAGGAGACTCTCATCCAGTGGAAGGCAGTTCAAACCATCTTCAAAGAACAACATCTGAACAACATTCAAGTCCAACAAGCTTTGGATGTTCTGGACTCTGTTTGTGGAAGGCATTTAACTGCCCTTCTCAAAAGTAGGGAGAAGCAAACATCCATCAAAAGCTTCTTCTCTCCTGACAAAGCTGGGCCATCAGGTTACAAAGCTCAGCCCTGCAAGAGGGCATATGACTCAAGTGACTCTGATCAGTGATTTTTTGTGCAATTAAAATGAATCTCTGATTTTAATTGAGTGAAGAACTGTGGTTACTTTTTGAATGTAATGGCAGTGCATAAAGCACAGTTGTTGGAATACACTCTTTGATTAATTTTTTTCTGAATTTTACCTTTAGAAAATTTTGCCTGACACCAATTAAACATTTCTCCCTTATATCTTAAGGGAGAGACTACCTCGCTTATCGTTTTTTCCCGCTGCACCAACTAAAAACGTTAAACGAGGGTTGACTGTACAGTATATGCATAAGCAAAGTTCCTTCTTCACGCAGTGCATATACATTACTGTTACTTCCAATGATAGCGCATAAAAACGTCGCATCATCAGATGAAGGCTGACTTAATAACTTTGATGATTATAATATGTCAAATCAAAATTTTCAGTTGTCATAAATACAGTATACTGCGACTCCGTCAATAAGTTCTATCACCATTTTCAACTTCTGAACTCGCTCACAGCTATGCTGAAGGCGGCGATTTTTGTTTCACACAATTGGGGCCTTCCAGATATTTTGGGGGTTCTCGATATATAATTCTCTTTGTAGATTAACAAAGGATGAAGCACTGGACATTGTATAACAATTGATGAATAGTTATAAATTCTAGCTCCAAGATTATTTCTACTTGTCACCAAGATTCTATTCATACGTACTGTATGAATATGTACAGTATTGTATATACATTTTAGTCTAACAAAAATTGAAGAAAATCCATTCAATGAAATAATCGCATGACTTCGCACTGAACACAATCAATGCGCGATTCATGATAGATTCATCTCGTAAATAAATCACACTATCAATTCAAAAAATGTCCTCCCGTTTTATCAGGAAGAAGAAATAAATAATCACCTGCAATCGCTTCACCGAAATTATTCTATTTCAACAACTCGAAACAACCTAAAACTAATAGCCAGAATGTTTTTCTCGAACACTACCTCCGATCTTAGATACAATGGATGAACACCGACTGCAGAGGAGCCCAACTTCCTCAGCACAATATTTTCTGCATCGTGGACACCTGGACGTTTTTGCTAACTTCACGTGCACAATGAATCCCTCGCCCTTTGCAGCACCCGGTACTTCTCCGAACTGTTCCTCACACTTTCCGTTGATCACCAGACAACATTTTGCTGCTTGGAGAACTTCACACAGATCAGAGAACGACGAAGCCTCTTCCTTTTGCAAAATCTTGAAAATAGGACGTTTGAAACATAAAAAAATATAGACCCTAACTTCATGCACTGGAATCTCATCACAGGGGAAATCTAATTTTTAAAAAATTTCCGACAGTGGTTAAAAAAAAATGAAGGAAAAAGTTTGATAATTTGGCGAAAAATTAGAGAGAGAAAAGAATAATATTTCAAGCAGAGCCCCACGCTGACACTGGACTATTTTTTGGAAATTGAATCGAAGGTATTTATACGCTACGTTTAAAAAATAAGCTCAACTTTCCTGCCAAATCAAAATACATTGAGCCATAAAATGAGGGGAGAAATGAACGGAATATCGGAATTTGAATGATTTATAATCTAGAATTTTCAGCCGAGACGAAATTTCTCATCTCGAAACGGTTGACTATTTCAAATCCGCTCTACACGAAAAAGTGATCCTGTTTAAAAAAGCGTACCGAAAGTTTTCGTCCAACGTCGTCACCAGCAAAAATATTAACATCCTGTTGCATCAACGGAATGTGCCCAGATATATTCGTCGCCAATCGACGGACTTCTTCAGCAGTTTCAATTGCTTTCAGAACTTCTTCATTGTACCATTGTGTTGGTAACGGCTTCAAAACTGATTTGAACAACCGGTCGCTCAAATTTGACGATGGCGGTAAAAAAGACCAAGCTTCTTCCGCCAAATGAGGTACAATAGGTCCAATGATTTGCAGGAACCTAAACAGGGCTTGGTAAATGCTGAACTGCGCACTGACTCTGGAAGCTGAATCTTCATTTTCGCAGTACAGCCTGTAAAGAATATATAAACACGTTAAAAAAAGGTCCGTATACGTTTTTTTCAAGAACAATAACATTCCACTGAACAAAGATAAATAATGTGTTTTGTTCAGATATAAAACCATTGTAAACATGTCAAGCATCAATGGGAAAATTGAAAACGGATTAAATCTGGTCAAGTTGCTCAGCAGAAATCTCCGAAAAAGAGGGTTACAGTCTCGTTTTGCGCAGATCTCAGTGAAGATTTTCAATTCACGCCTCTATAAAGTTGAGTTTTACAGAACAGCACTGGGTTTTAAATCCAAATGAAGGCCATGGTTCAGATTTGGTAACGGTTTATGCTCATATATTTTTCCTACTGTATCGATGTAAATCCACCGAATTTTCCTCATAAAAACGGCGCGGAAAATTTCTCAGCTCAATCATGAAAAATTTCTTAAAATGCTGAAGAAAAAACGCAAAAAAAACCAGTTTCAAGCGTGAAACTCACCTATCTTTCATCCAATGAACACAAGCGGAAACAGCATCTTGCAAAAACTGGGAAGACAAATTGGCGACTCTATCTACCATCCACTCGTCATAAAGCCTCAAACAACGCTGCTCAAAGTCAGCCACGAGATGCAACAGGTATTTGTCTACAACTTTGAGTTCCTCGTATGTTAAAGTGATTTCATCAGGATGGAAGTCATTCAAAGTTCCCAGCAAAAACTTGAGCACGTTTCTGCTTTTATCTAGGTCCTTGTCAACTTCCGCGAGGATTCCCGCACCAATTCGTATCCGAGATTCATCGCATCCGTAATTCACAGCCCACCACCTGCAAGCCAGAGGTGAACAACTTCAAATTTGTTAAAATTTGTTTACATTTAAAAACAGAGAAATCATGTAACTTGCCGTAACACGTCGATCCCATAAGCCGCTTCTCCCTTCCTACCCTTCAAAATAGATTTCGGGTCTACGACATTTCCAAGAGACTTGGACATTTTCCTCCCCGTTTCGTCCACCACGAACCCATGAACCAGAAGTTTCCTTCGATAATTATACCAATAAGAAAAATATGCGTAAGAGTTTGCCAAAAAAGGATCTTACTTGTAAGGAGCGACGTTCCTCATGGCAACACTCGTCAGGAGCGAAGACTGAAACCAGCCTCCAAACTGATCAACTCCTTCCAAATAAACATCCGCACGTTTTTCAGTTTGCTCCTTCGAGTGACACGCCCAAGAAACCCCACTATCGAACCAAATGTCCAAAATGTCTCTGCCAAGAGCGACATCTGGAGATTTCTTCAACAGAGAGGACGGAGCAAACTTGGATGCCTCCAACTGCCACCACGCATCCAACCCAAATGTGTCAATCGCGGATTTTATACTTTCAGTTATATCCCTGTAAATCCAAAAATACAAAGTAACATAAGAATTTTAACTGGGCCCTGGAATACGGAAAGACTGAGGAGAACTGCGAAGAGTTGAGGCTAAAATACAAGTTTAATTCAACTGCTTTAGTGATGCTCAGATTCTTTCTTTTTTCTTTTTAGAGATTTACAGAATTGAAAGTCTATCGACATTTTGGAATTCGGAGTAATTTCTCGCATTTTTTCAGCAGTGGATTTTTGCGCAGTAAAAATTTATTTAGAAACAAGCGTTTTTTAAATGCTTTTTTAACAGCAATCGAAGTGGACTCTCTCTACAACAATCATATCGACAACAATGTTCTCTGTATAACGAATTTTTCGAGGTCCTATCATAGGACTCGTTCCCCTCGCTATCGGGGTTCTCTACTCGTCTACTACGAATGCTTTTCTGTTCCCTTGAACTTGGTTCTCGAGAGTTTAACCTATACTACATACCGATTGAAAATCGGTCTAAATTGCTGATTAACAGTAAAGTGCTGATTAAACTTATTGAGAGAGAAATTACCTTGAAACAAATGCCTCGCCGGTTGTTTTCGAATATAAGGCGGGAATCGGGACTCCCCAACAACGTTGCCTGGAAATACACCAGTACGGTCTGGATTTAAGTTGAGCCTTCATTCCTTGCTCCTGATTTCTTGGTCGAACTTGAATTTCATCAAGGACTTCCTAGAAATTTAATGGAAGGTGAAACGTGAGAGTCGGGCTTTTAAACTAAAATTTGCTGTGATGGTGTCACAGGAAATTGCCGCGAATCTCGTAAGAAAAATTAGAACAAAATTTAACAACAAATTCAAACAGGAATAGATTTCAACGACATAAATGCAGGAATGAATGACCAAACCCACCCCAAAAGCACAAGTTGACACATAACACAAATGAAAATTATGGCCATCAAAACTGACAGCAAAATTATTACGTGGCTTCCATCAGTCAATTATTCAGGCATTTGGTTTTAGAGGTAATACAAGTTCGTTAATTTTGTTGCAAGGATCGGTCATGTATACGGTACTTATTCTCAAGTTCTATTCTTCAGAAACGGTTTTTTCCGCATAATTTTCATAAGGAACAATGAAAAATAATAATCAACTCACCAAAGCCTGACTGCGCACTTTTTGGGTGTCGAAAAACCACTGCTGACTCGCACGGATGATAATTGGCGTCTTAGATCGCCAGTCATAAGGATAACTGTGCGTCAATTTTCCAACTTTCAAAACATCGTCTCCCAACAAGTTTAACACCACATCGTCAGCTTCACCTCCCAATACCTTTTTGGCCAGCAATTCCTGCACTGGACACTCGGGAACAAATTCTCCTTCTTCGTTGACGTAACATTCCTGGGAAACCAAAGATAAAGATTCCAAAAAAAAGGATATTGATCTGGCAACGGTATTACCAGAGGCAGGCTGTGCTTCAGAGCCACTAGAAAGTCGTCATGGCCATGAGCTGGCGCAGTGTGAACAAATCCCGTTCCTTTGTCACTCGTCACGTGATCAGCAGCGAGAAAACTTCGCAATCCGCTCCTCTTCAGTGGAGGTGAATACTTGCATCCAACAAAATCCCGTCCTAAAAAACCATACAAACATTGATTGAAAGACTATTCAACAGTTTTGTGTGAACAACGAAATTAAGTTCTCCGATGAGTAACAACTTTTTACATTGAGAATCCTTTGAAGTATTGTGGGATCAATGAAACTCGATGCAATTCTCTGCTTATTTGCCAAATATTTTCTTATATTTTTCTTATAACTGCATTTTAAAACTTTTTCTTCCTTCGCCGATTTACATTTTTTGGCAAGCTTCAAATTCACCAACATCAACTAAAAATTTGCAAAAATTAAAACTGTTTTCCTTGGAACATAGTGGTTATAAATGGGAAATATTTGCCAGCAATTATATTAGCAGCAATCTCTGGAACATGTGTGCGGAATTTTCTCGCGGTCCCACTGTGAGACAAGGCGCCAAATCGGAGCCGAAACTGTAATCCAATCGGCGCATCACCGGGATGCGCTGACACAAACGAAAGTTAAACTGATTCCTACGAAAGGGGTGTCCTGAAATAAAACGCAAAACGAATTGGCAGAACAAAAGCCCTCGAGGCCAGAAAAGGAGAGCAATCCCTGGAAATGGGATAAAACAAGTTGCCATAAAAGTCGGCGCCTCCTCTTTGACAGGGGGACATCAACTCCTCTGTAAAACTTGGGGTCATTTGACCCCTCAAGACTTTGCAAAAACACAAACCAGCTGTCAAGGAAGAGACAAAAAATCTCGTCTCCTATATTGTAAAACAATTTGTCTCCCAAATTCGGGACTTCTCGAGCTGTCAAAAACTCAAGTTTAGAAATGCTCAACTGGCAACTTTATAGTTTTAACAGCTTCACAAGCTGTCAAGAAACATGTTTTCCAGCAGAAAACTAATTTAACAAACGGTTGAAAGATTGTAAAACGTCCACCCGGTTTTTGGGAAAAATACACATTTATGAAACCTTTGCGAAAACAGCAGATGTTACCACCTGGTGTTTTCAAATCTGCGCAAACAAGGAAGACCCGCCAAAATTGGTGCAAAATTCGTATATAAACCCCAGAAAATTGGGTAACAAACACAGTCAAGTTTAGAAGGTCAAACTGCTGAAGTTGTGTTCTTAAAATTGAAATTCGGTACTTAGAAAATTCTCCGCTACCAGAGTGATTTCGAAACATCTCAAAATCAAAAGCTTTGGTACTTTGCTTCTCCCTTGGTTTCAACCCACTTTTGTCAAGAACGGAACTCGTCTGTCTTAATTTATCCCTTTAAAACTGCGTACAAATACCTTATCAGATTGGGAACTTGAATTGGTTACAAAACCTTAATCGTAAGGGAACTCAAGTCCACTTCTGGACCACTTGAAATCCTACAACTCGGATTGTTTTGATTGCTGTGATTCTTGTGTGTCTGAGTGTGTATACCTTATTTTCTGTACAAACTGTGTGTGTAATTAACTGGTGTGTGTGTGTATCAAAGAAGGGTCTGCGCTAGTAAGGAGAAATCCAGGTCGGTTCGTGCCCGGCCAATTGCCATGTTTTGATTTATTCAACTACAATCTGAAATCCTTGAATTTGGAAAACTCTGCTAAAACCCGCAATCAAGGTGTAAGGCTTGATTAATCTAAATTTCACTTGTAAAACCTTACAACATGCTAGTTTCCTTTTTCTTTTATAAAGTGATGGGAAATACTTTCAACTTTCCTTCCCATATTTCAACGTGTGCGAGAAATCTTCAAAAACTTGTGTCGGTAAAAAATCAAACATCACAATGAACAATATGTGCATCTGCATGAATCCAAAAAGACGCCAACAAGGGAGACAGAAGACTACAGTACTAGAATAGAACTTATGCAAAAACCCTCTCGAAAAAAAAATTAAATGACCACAAAAAAAAGGGAAACCGTCACTATCCCCGCGCGACGAAAGCCCGGGACACGAAAGCCCCGCGCGACAATAGCCCTGACACGAAATCCCCGCCATGCCCGCGCACAGCTGTAACGAAAGCCCCGAACTTATTTTCAGGACTGGTAGTCTTGGTAGTCAGTTTGGTAGCCGCCGCTGGTTAAACTTCATTACTTTGCTACTGATTGAGGGAAGTACACGAGATCTTAGATTTTTTTCTAAGCAATAGCAATTGAACAATAACAAATTGAAACAAAACAAATAACATAAGATTACAAAAAATTTCAAGAAAAAAAGAAAAAAAACGGGAAAAGTGTTCATTTACACTAATAGCGATTCCAGGCTTCACTGAAATTTTTTGTCGTGCCAAGATCATTGAGCACAGCCTGATGAATGTTCCACTTCTGTGGCAAAACTGTTGGGGTCATCTGGTGAAAACAACTGGGGCAATTTTTCTGGGTGCTTGACTTGATGGTTGAGGGTGTGACTCTAACTTGACTACACTGGAGCAGCTGACTTTCTTCTACAGATTCTTTGTCCACGAACGTAATTGATGTCAAAATACTAGAAAATTAGTGAATATTACTAAAATTATTTCAGATGTTTATATCGTCCCCTTCAATAGTGAAACTTGGCAACTCTCAATCATCAAG
>CAJPEX010002947.1:1896-33452 GCA_905338405.1 Notodromas monacha
TAACAAGTCACCTTCTTCTAAAGTGAGTCTCATAAGTGTACAATGAGTTTGTTCCTATCCTTCCTTCCTTCCTTCCTTTTACCAGTATAGAAAACTTGATTCTACCTGTACATTGCATAATAAAATGAGCCTTCAGATTGAATAAGTAATAATGTACCTTCAATGCAAAGGAAGAGTCCTGAATCGATGTCTCCCGTGAAAACCCGACAGATACCAGGCAGCATAAAGCGTCGGATGAATAAAACCAGAAGAAGGAAATTACGGCAAAATCGCTTGACGTCCGGATCAAGACAAACGACGCCATGGTAGCCCGGTTCGTTCATAAATCATGCCCACCCCAATACACGTTCTGCCTTCAGCAACTTCCATGGCCCATCGCAGAATAAAAAAGCTTTGCAACACACTCCTCGCCAGGTTCGACGCCTCGTTACGGAACGGCTCACATAAGGACCCGACATAGGCGACGAGAGAAAAGCTACCAGTTGCCCGCAAGACGGATTGCCTTCCATTGCATACAAACGAAGCCTTCACATGAGTGAGGTCACTTTCCTCACTGGCACAACAGCATTTGACATTGATGTATAAGCAAAGAAGTTCGTCATTGGAACGCGAATAGAATCTAGGCGGGATTCTGATGATATAGTCACCAGATGTGCTCCACCCGCCATAGAAACATAAAAGTATCCGTATTTACTCGAATATACGACGCACTTCCGTCTGAAAGCTGTACTCATAAACGCCCTATCTTCGAGATAAAGTTTTCGTACATAAACAGCACTGAATCAAATAATTAGGCCGACATTCGAGATAATGTCTCACACTCGCGATGATATGGACACGAAAGATAAAACCCGCAAAAAATCCTCTGCATAAATCGGAGTCCTAAAAAATCAGGCGTCGTGCATTAGAATACAGTACTTTTAGTTCAAAACTAGATAATTTTTCTAAATGCAAAAAAATTCTATTAAATATTTCGCGACTAAAATAAAATACAGTAAATTTGTATCGATATATAGGCTGCAGCTTCCTCTCCAAAAATGTGAAAAAGATTTGCGGTCAGGAACTTCTTTTTCATTTGACTGCCCGAAATTCATGAGCAACTCATAATCGCCTCAATGCGGTTAAAGTCTCATCACTTCTCTTTTGTGGTTATACATCAGTTTAAATTTATTCTCGTCCAAGAAAAGCGTTCCATAGCAGGATAAAACCAAACTTCGGATCAAGATTTTTTATACAGTTTTGATTTTCTTTCTTTTTCCCATTGCCACGGCTCCATGCGAACATCGAGCATTTGATTCGCCCATAAGAAAAAATTGGCATCAGAAGTACCGTTCGAAATGCGTTGGGGAAAGTATAATGTCATACGGAAATCTCGGGGAACTTCCTGATCTACTGACGAGAAGTAAAAAGTAGTAACGTGGGTCCGAAAATCACGTTCCGGACCGGACCCGCATGGAAGCACACATCGGAAGATTCGAACAGGGGAGCAGAATGATGCTTGATCATTCCTCCTCCTCTTCCCAGTCATTCTCTTGGACTGCCGATGTGGAAATGAATTGACAGTAGTGCCCAAAAGTTCGCACTATGGGCCCACAAGGGCCCCGAATCGACTCGCTAAGAGAAATTTTTGAAAAAAAAATTTTGACAATCGGCGAGCGAGATCCTTTCATTACGCACAATCCGCCAGTACCTCGCGGCTCGACACAAACGGGCCCACACAAATGCGACTAATTTCCTTCAACAACGAAGAGGAATTCGACTCTCGTTTCTCCAGTGACACCGAAACTCGTCTCGTGTCACCTTCGCCGTTTTCCAAATCGCTGACTGAACTATTTGGAGTGCAAGTGGATGTTCTGACAAGTTTTTCAGCACATAAGACCAACGCGGAAATATGATATAAGACAAATGAATTATATCGAAGGACCGCATTCCGCCGCAAACAAAATCTTTCTCTTTTTAGCCCAAGAAGGTCTTCAGAACTTATTCTGAAAATTAAATGCCCAACGAAAAACTAAAAATTTGGGGCCAATATAAAAATATTTGCATACCTAGTGAGTAGACCGTTGCTAGAATCAATTATTACATGATCCAATATCATACAAAATTACAAATGACACCCCTGCTGAGTTGCAATGCTGAAACTTCAAATAAGCAGGGAATATGGTTGAGTTTAAAAAGTTTAGGACCAAATTATTCTCATTCCGCTTTTGCACTTGACCATCGAAATTCTTACAAAATAATCCCACCTCAAACAGAATTTATTCGTAACGTCAGGGCAAAATTCTCAAAGAAGACCTCGTCTCGATCGTTTATTTCTAGTCTCGAATGATGTGATTTCCATGTAGTTCTTGGAATGACCGAAATCGGCGCACATTCGAAGTACAAGAGCACAGCATAACAGTGCATTCTTACACATTATTAGCCTTGCGTCTTCCCATTCTTTCTAAATGCAAATCGGGCCGCAACTCCAAATTCTGGAACTTTTCCCAACGAGTACGAGGGAAGGTCTAAAAGTTTCGAGTGATTAGAAGGAATAAACAAAGATNCGACGAAGCCATAAAAATTCAACACATAGGGTGATCTTTTCTCTGCTCCGGAAAATATGCAAAACATTCAGGAATATGGTTCACTTGCGTGTGCATCTGCTCACGAGTCCCACACTTTAGCCGCTTTAGTGATCTCTAGCCGAAGCTGAATTCTAACAAGTCACCTTCTTCTAAAGTGAGTCTCATAAGTGTAATATGAGTTTGTTCCTATCCTTCCTTCCTTCCTTCCTTTTACCAGTATAGAAAACTTGATTCTACCTGTACATTGCATAATAAAATGAGCCTTCAGATTGAATAAGTAATAATGTACCTTCAATGCAAAGGAAGAGCCCTGAATCGATGTTTCCCGTGAAAACCCGACAGATACCAGGCAGCATAAAGCGTCGGATGAATAAAACCAGAAGAAGGAAATTACGGCAAAATCGCTTGACGTCCGGATCAAGACAAACGACGCCATGGTAGCCCGGTTCGTTCATAAATCATGCCCACCCCAATACACGTTCTGCCTTCAGCAACTTCCATGGCCCATCGCAGAATAAAAAAGCTTTGCAACACACTCCTCGCCAGGTTCGACGCCTCGTTACGGAACGGCTCACAAAAGGACCCGACATAGGCGACGAGAGAAAAGCTACCAGTTGCCCGCAAGACGGATTGCCTTCCATTGCATACAAACGAAGCCTTCACATGAGTGAGGTCACTTTCCTCACTGGCACAACAGCATTTGACATTGATGTATAGGCAAAGAAGTTCGTCATTGGAACGCGAATAGAATCTAGGCGGGATTCTGATGATATAGTCACCAGATGTGCTCCACCCGCCATAGAAACATATCCGTATTTACTCGAATATACGACGCACTTCCGTCTGAAAGCTGTACTCATAAACGCCCTATCTTCGAGATAAAGTTTTCGTACATAAACAGCACTGTATCAAATAATTAGGCCGACATTCGAGATAATGTCTCACACTCGCGATGATATGGACACGAAAGATAAAACCCGCAAAAAATCCTCTCTATAAATCGGAGTCCTAAAAAAATCAGGCGTCGTCAATTAGGAGAATACCTTCAGTTCAAAGCAAGATAATTTTTCTAAGTGCAAAAAATTCTCTTTAATATTTCCCGACTAAAATAAGATACAGTAAATTTTTATCGATATATAGGCTGCAGCTTCCTCTCCAAAAAATTCAAAAAAAAATTGCGGTCAGGAACTTCTTTCTTATGCGACTGCCCTAAATTCATGAGCAACTCATAATCGCCTCAATACGGTTAAAGTCTCATCACTTCTCTTTTGTGGATATACATCAGTTTAAATTTATTCTCGTCCAAGAAAAGCGTTCCATAGCGGGATAAAGCCAAACTTCGGATCAAGATTTTTTATACAGTTTTGATTTTCTTTCCTTTTCCCATTGCCACGGCTCCATGCGAAAATCGAGCATTTGATTCGCCCAGAAGAAAAAATTGGCATCAGAAGTACCGTTCGAAATGCGTTGGGGAAAGTATAATGTCATACGGAAATCTCGGGGAACTTCCTGATCTACTGACGAGAAGTAAAAAGTAGTAACGTGGGTCCGAAAATCACGTTCCGGACCGGACCCGCATGGAAGCACACATCGGAAGATTCGAACAGGGGAGCAGAATGATGCTTGATCATTCCTCCTCCTCCCAGTCATTCTCTTGGACTGCCGATGTGGAAATGAATTGACAGTAGTGCCCAAAAGTTCGCACTACGGGCCCACAATGGCCCCGAATCGACTTGATAAGAGACATTTTTGAAGAAAAAAAATTTTGACAATCGGCGAGCGAGATCCTTTCATTACGCACAATCCGCCAGTACCTCGCGGCTCGACACAAACGGGCCCACACAAATGCGACTAATTTCCTTCAACAACGAAGAGGAATTCGACTCTCGTTTCTCCAGTGACACCGAAACTCGTCTCGTGTCACCTTCGCCGTTTTCCAAATCGCTGACTGAACTATTTGGAGTGCAAGTAGATGTTCCGACAAGTTTTTCAGCACATAAGACCAACGCGGAAATATGATATAAGACAAATGAATTATATCGAAGGACCGCATTCCGCCGCAAACAAAATCTTTCTCTTTTTAGCCCAAGAAGGTCTTCAGAACTTATTCTGAAAATTAAATGCCCAACGAAAAACTAAAAATTTGGGGCCAATATAAAAATATTTGCATACCTAGTGAGTAGACCGTTGCTAGAATCAATTATTACATGATCCAATATCATACAAAATTACAAATGACACCCCTGCTGAGTTGCAATGCTGAAACTTCAAATAAGCAGGGAATATGGTTGAGTTTAAAAAGTTTAGGACCAAATTATTCTCATTCCGCTTTTGCACTTGACCATCGAAATTCTTACAAAATAATCCCACCTCAAACAGAATTTATTCGTAACGTCAGGGCAAAATTCTCAAAGAAGACCTCGTCTCGATCGTTTATTTCTAGTCTCGAATGATGTGATTTCCATGTAGTTCTTGGAATGACCGAAATCGGCGCACATTCGAAGTACAAGAGCACAGCATAACAGTGCATTCTTACACATTATTAGCCTTGCGTCTTCCCATTCTTTCTAAATGCAAATCGGGCCGCAACTCCAAATTCTGGAACTTTTCCCAACGAGTACGAGGGAAGGTCTAAAAGTTTCGAGTGATTAGAAGGAATAAACAAAGATGCTGTCAATTTTGATGAAAGCTTTCAGATTTCAGATTGCGTCAGATTATTGTACCTCGTCTCTTGGAGACACATCAGCTTTTTTCAATATACAGTAGTATCTTGACAGTTGATCCCAGAACAATTTCAAATGAAAAATGCAATGCATGTGCATGCCCGCTTTCGCATAATATTTCAAATATGACAACAATTAGAGTTATATTTTAACAGGGACGAGAGAATATTCGTTTGAATCAACGAAGGATATAGATATTATAGATAAAATGCCGATTGACTCAACTATCAGCAACTTTCTCTTGGATTTATTATTTACTTTGTCAAAAACCCTGGAGTGGTTTATCTTGAGATATTCGTTCATGCGGTATCCGCAATACCGAAGACTTAGGAATAGAAAATGGAAGAAAACAACTTTTAAGCTTGAAACTATGCATGCTAATCTTGGCTGCCTCCTATTTAGCTACTATTCCAATATGACATAACCTCTATAAATGTGAGAACCGCTTTCTGAAAAAGAAAAAAATTGCTGCATAGGTGAAACGTTTCCAGTCGAAGAGGACTGTTGAAAATCTTTCCAGGTCTACACGCGCAAGGGGCCCACGGTATCTAAAATCCGGAAATACTGTGCACAAAAACTGCGCCCATCTTCCGGGACGGCAGGTACTGAAGCAGTCTCAGAAATTTTTGGACGATCCCTCATGATGACATGCACCAGAAAGGATACGAAGGCAGCACATCAAAACTTCTGACGCCGCGGCCACAAACTGCATCCATCCAGTTCCCGAGTCGTGCAATTTCATACTATACCTTGCATCTCGGGTGGAAAATTCGCGTCGGGGGCCGGCGAGCTGACGAAGAAAGCCTCATTTTGCAGAAGCAAAACCGCCGCAAGCAACAAGGCGCGGAAAGCCAGGCGGCAATTTCGCCCGCCGGCACACCAATCATTCCCCTGTGCGCCTCGATAAGAACCCCGTGCCTTCGGGACACGACGCCAGGCGATGAATTATTCCTCAGGCCCTTTATTACACGGTTGCTTCCAGGAATATTCTAGGCAACCCTAACGAGTACAGTACTAGTAGTTGGAACACTTCCCCATTCTTCCGCGAGCACAAACTCAACCGATGTTATTTTTCTTCCTCTTTTATTTTTTTCCAAAGATCAAGTCAGTACCCGACGCCATCCTTTAATTGATGTTCAGGAAAAAATCAACGTTTTACCGTAGGAACGAACAAAAAAGAACCAGTGTGGCAAGAAATGGACGCAACGTCAGTAGCTTTCCCGGAAAAAAATACAGGTAATCTTCCGACGTTCGCAGACGGAGGATCTCGGCATCAGAAAAAACTTCCTAAAAAATATTTTTGAGGTATTACAGGTGTACCATAACAAAAACAGTCATTCTACGCCCTAATTTTCAAGGGAAAATTTTTCTTCTTGCCCCAATAGGCGTTCATATTCATGAAAAACAGCTAATCCACAAAAGAATTCTTCCTGCAGCTGGATCAACTTCAGAGCGATTTCGTCCCAGACGATTTCCTAAATACTGTACTGGGTCAATAAAGTTTACGGTCTCGTCAGGCCCTCTGAAAATTTAATGGACACCATCATAAGCTCTTCAAAATACTTTTTTCAGAAAAACTTGTTTGTGGCCTTTGATCTTTCCCCGAAGGATCTGCACAAACAAACAAAAAGTAATTCATGGATCCTTTCACGCTCACCGGTGCGAAAAATTGTATGCAACAACTTCCGTCGCACCAGGGATTTTTTTTCGTAGTATTTGAAATGACAAAACTAAGCACAAAGCCAGTACTTGATTCTAGGAGCCACGCACTTCACTCTGCTTAATTAGCTACACGGAGCCTGTTTTGGATTCAGGCTTATTTTACTTGGCTAATATAAGTAGCGCTTTTATAAAGTTTACTACGTTTTCAGCATCACCCTTTATTTCTTCCGACCGTCGGTGCTTTTCAGTCTTCCGCACACTGACCACCACAGGAAGCTAAACATCAAACACATCAGACCCGACGCCTGCAACGTGCGGAGAGAGGAGAAAGAAGCGTTCTGGCTCATTAATGCCCGAGAAACTGGGCAGCAAACCAACAGGCATTAATTCTCATAATGACCACAAGAAAAAAATACTTGCATTTCTGAGCCGGTACTGTTCCAACACTTTCCCGGATTATTTTTCATTAAATTTTAATGTTGTATACGATTCTTCAACTTGTTTCCAAGCTACCAGAGTTTTCAAACATTAATAGATCCTAAGGGATATACTTTTTCGACATTATCTCGTGTTGAACAACCGCGAACAATTACCTCTGACGTCATGACAGCCCTTCAGCATGTGCCTGATAACAACCCCAACAAAGGATGGAAAATTCTTACACAATGGGTTCAATAGGGTTTAGTGACAGTCAACTCGTTAGCGATTTTTTTGATCATATCCGGCTCTCCACGTGGACGTTTATTTTTTCCCGAAAACGTCGCGGTACTAAATCTAAACACAAGGGGGAAGACGCGAATTGATCAATCTACCAGCGAATCGACCCGAAAGGTACAGTAGTCCGCTTTGGTACACATCAGGACATACCTAAACAACGACCTTACCTGTCTATTACAGTACAGTATTTGCAAGCTGGCCAACAAAAACACAAGTTCCAGGCAGCGGCAACAAAGCCTTCTGTCCGTAACATTGTTAACGAGGGGAAGCTTTCATGTGCGGCGGATCTACTCAAGTTTAAGGCCACGAGGTCCGCATTTCGTTCTCCAAAAAAATAATTTTGAAAAAAAGCATTGTACTCCTCGCTTTTCCCCAAAAAATATGAGCCCGACAAATAACATGCGGCCTGTACTCCAGATCACACGACACTTGCAATAAAATTGACCTCAAAGTCAGGACTATACTATGCTGATTTACCAGTTAATAAACGAACACTTCTTGTCCTCGGACAGCTTTCCACCATCTCTCATTTTCATCTGGCCATGAACAACCCTCAAGTCATATTCTCGGAAAATGTTCTTCAAAGAAATTGCAACATCTCGCCGGTGAAAGCCACGTTTTCCAAAATAATCCGCACTTTTTGCTGGTTACCATTTTCCCGAAAATCGGTGCTGATCAGGGTGGGGCTTACATTCGCGTTAAATGAATATCGCCCAGAACGCAGAGACATCGCAAGAAACCACTGAAAGCACGTATGGTGAAACAAATAATACACATGTTGAACAATAAATACGGAGCTAAAATTTCCCATACGAATTTAAATACCTGCATGGCATTTTTGAACGACTCGCTTCTATATAAAAACTCGCGCATCTTCAACTAGTAAAAACGGCGCAATATGAGGCATAAAAATATGGGGCTTCCAAGAAAAGAAAACTTTTTTCAAGCCGTTTCTATGCAAACCAGAAATTATGCGGAACACAAAGCCACAGGAAAATTCCCGCAGGCGAAACAGAAGCCTTTGGCTGAAACACTCTAGGCATCGAATCAAGACACGAGGAGATACAGCGAACGAAACATGCAACAAAGGCTTCTCTCCCCTATTTTTGTTTTCTTTTTCCTCCCTTGCCAGTGGAAACTAAGACTTGGATACGGTGGGGGGAAAAGGATGGGGGTAGGTTGAAAAATGCCGACGACAAACGGAAGGAATGCGAGATTTCTCGGACGTCTCCGGGGAGAATATATCAAATCAAATTGTCCCCCGGGAATACCTCGCAGCGAGCATTCAGTCTCCAGATGCGACCCCCCTTCGCAGTCACGACACTCCCCTCTACACGCCGCTGCACAGCTTCAAATCCTCCTCGTCTGGCAGCGGGTCTTTCAACGGGCCACTTTTCATCGGGAGAAAATTCATCATTCCACATACCGGAGGCTTTCATTTTTTCAAACTTGCAGCATCATTCCCAAGAGAAACTCAATTTTCTCTCTTCTGGGGTGTACAATACTTTCTTTGAATTTTAAATTTGTACACAAATAAAGGCCCCAATTTTAGAATACTGTACCACGGGGAATTTATGTCAAATGACCATTACAATTATAATTCTCAATTTTAACTAATTCCAAAGTTTGTATTACAATTAGAAATAGTGTAAACATTCTCTGAGCCCAAAATCCTAATCGCAGCTCTCTCATTTTTATAGTTACTGTACTGTGAAACCATTTAAATGAATTATCCGGGAGCGCTTTATTTCCAGAGCTTTGCAGTGCAAGAAAATTTTCATGATTTTCGGAGTTTTTTGTCATTTATTTTGAGTCTAATACTTTGGTGGAGCCTCTTCGGCGTCCCACAGCCTTGGATGTTAATTTAGGGATACGAAACAAAATTAAAAAGGCCATATTTGTTGATTGTTATTTGAGTTACGGACGCATAAGTTCTTGCCAATTCTTTGCGGGACCTCCTTCTCCATACCTTTTTTTTATTTAATGTTACGTGTTGTGGTTTATTTCCTGGCGCAGCTGCAGAGCCTTTGGTAAGGGCATGCTGAGTTTCATGGGCTCCACGGAGTACAGATTCTGAACCATTGCCCTTTGATAGTTCATTACCCATTCCTCGGGGGGTCAAAATACGAAATCTCGGTAGAGCTTTTCAGACTTTCCGGCCGTCGATTCAAAGCACGCGACCGCAGCACCCTCTAAGCATGACACAATAGAGCCACTCTTTGTTTGCAGTCACTTCATTATGCGATGATTTTCTTTTCTTAGGCAGTGACTATATATTCATAACTTCCGCAGCAGAACCGTCGATTTATTCCACAGAAAAGCGAAAACAATTCCCAGCCCACGATATTGCATTTCCTCCCCTGACCGTAGATTTAAAATTTGTCACGGGCAATGATTTAATCCGTGGGAGTCCGGCAAGAAAAAAATCAGGGAACTTCCTTCGATAGAAGCGTTGACGTGCATCAGCGAACTTTCTCAAAAGCTAATTGCATCGCCTCATTCGACAAAATTGGACAATCATTTTCCTCCACCATAAACTAATCAACGACTTAACAGAAGAACGCATGAAATGTATAAAATTACCTTTCGTAAAGTTTATGTTCTCATGCACGCATGATTAGGTTTCCAGACAATGGATTCAGCCGGAATCGTGAAAAGAATGCCTATACCTATCCTGAAAATACTAAAGCAGCGTAGTTGAAAAATCTTTCAGGAAACCAGAATTGCCTCAGAGGGAAAGAAAAGTTAACTTGAGAAAATTGTGATGTTTCGACAGCAAAGGTATTGGTAGGATGATTGAATGATGCACAAGCTTCAATTGCCGCTTGTCAGCGTTCATAAGGTTCAAACATTTTTTTTTCTTATTCGTCAGTTAGAAATCCAGAATAGCATTGTAATATATTTTATATATTTAATTGCATGTATTTTAAAGCAACTTGTTTAAATCAACATATGAAATTCCAGATGTACATCAAGTAAAATCGGGTTGAATCAAAATATATCTTCAAGATAGCGCCGAACGAAAAGTTGAACCGAAAACTAAAAATAGACGGCATCGAACGATTAAATACATATTTTTCATCAGCTCCGTATCAAATCTGCCTCATTAAAGCCCGATTCAAATTCAACAACTGGGTTTAATTTACTCAAAACCTCGTCAATTCGATTTTTTCAACAAAAAAAGCCAATAGACAGCAATAATTATGAGAGAACGAAGTGCATGAATCAACAGATGACAAAGTATTGCCAGAAAGTTTGCCTCTTTTGAAAATGAAAATTATCGACCAGAGAATTTAGCTATACACAAAATCGTTGTGATCCTTCCTCTGATAATTTGGTCGTCTCGCTTCTTTCCATACAAAAACGAGCAGAATCCGGAAAAGAATGATGTCCCAGTGAATACAGCATGTTCAATACGTTTCACAGATGATGTGATATTGCCAACAGGTTCGCCTTTTCCGAAACACGAAAAAAACCTCCGTCGCCCGGAGAACTTAGACGAAATCGTCGTGATCTGTCCACCGCAGCCTCTTCATCATCACTGCGTCTTTTCTTCTCCGACGCTTCTGGTAGTCTCTCTTTTCTTCCCCATATCAAAAACAAGCAGAATCCTGAAAGGAATGATGTCCCACGGATCGGCACTTCGCCGCAAGGAGAACTTGTCGGCGCTGGAGTTGCCAGAAGGAACTTGGAGAGATGATCAGAAGCACCACACGCCTGAGCGCACTCCACGGGAGCCAAGTCTTATGAAAAATTGCAAAATGGATAGCATCCTCCTCGGCGAAGCGAAACGCCTCTGCAACGCCCCATGCCCGTCTTCAATAAATCACCCTCTACCAACGCCGCTCATAAATCGACAAGTTGCACGCGTCGATTGGTAGCAATCAATGTTTCCTTTTCCCCCGCCAAGACTTCCCAAGCTGGTACTGAATACATTTTATCGGCTCTAAAACACTGCAGGGCTCCGAGCAAAATATGACTGACAGAACAAATACGTTTTCTCCGTCGCTGGACCCCCCGAAGAAGTCGAAGGCACGTTCCATATCTCGCACACCAAAAAAAGTGTATAAATCTCTGACCTTGACCCAGAAAAAACCCCTCGTGCTTCCCTTGAAATTTCAAAAGTTATCGCTAAAAACATTTCTAAGAAACTGCGCAGTATTTTCTGCATGCATAAAATCGGATTCCACGGATGTTACGCTTCCGAACTGGGATGTGAGAATAAATTCGACGTCTCTCTCTCGAGAGAGAGAGAGAAAGAGAGTGGTAAATCGGATTCAACAAGCAACCGCATTTTTCGGATAAAAAAACATACTCGTCGGGAAATTGTCTTATTTCTGTTCCTTCCCTACGGTAATTCACCGACTGAATTAAAGTTTCAAAGACTTGGTTCCAAAAAGAAGAAGGAAAAAAATAACAATAACCCCGACTGCCATTACCATATTTATAGACATTATCCTCTGGCCGATGCATGCCACTGAATGCGACGGAATGTGCGATTATGCCTCCGAAAGAGCGTTTGATTCGGCGCTTTATATTCGAGGCAGATTCTCAACAACAAAAAACAGAAAACATTCTCAAAACATGACACATGCAAAAACAACAAAAATGACAATATAGGACGAATGAACGAACAAGTCGAGTTTACCGCAATGGAAATAAAAGAGGGGGAAACCTTCTGTATCGTAGATCGTGCAGAACGGGGCATAATGGAAGACCATTGCGCTTGCCAACAGGAAGGGGCGAAAACTTTCCTAAGCGTCTCGCGAGAAAAGTTCACGTGAGCTCAGGGATCCGAACTTCCTCAAAATCTGTCCTATCTTTTATTGCCGCGCATGGACGAGAAAAACGACCGACCCCTGTTGTTGGATCGACAATCTCCTCTACGAATGTTTTTACGCGGATAGTATTCGTAGATCTTTTTTTTCGTCGGTATATGCATACATCCTTCAAAAGACCCCAACTGCTGCGGCCTCACAGATCATTCATCGACCAAAACACACAAGGGAAAAACTTGCCACGTATCACGTAAAAAAAAAAAAAAACGACGTCGAATACAAGGCGCATATACTGTACGAGTACGTGAGAGCCAGGCGATTTTTCCTATGCAGTATTACAACCGTATTTTTATTTTCCGTCATGATCAATATCAATACAGTATTTTACTCCTTCGCTCGGCAGAGATTCATTTGGACTCCATAACAACCGCATGCTGTATTCGAAGTTTTCTCGACACATTTTATAACCAGACGAGAAAAGAGCGAATGTGATGGTTTTTCACAATCGATCTTCAAGCTACATCGGGGAAAATTTCGATTTCAGCAACGGGTTAAGGACATCATTTTTTTTTTAGTAGAGCAACGAAGCAAATTTTATTTCATGATGCTCAAAAAGCATGAGCTATGAACGAGAAGAATTATTTACAGATGTAATAATTTAACATTGTAAACTTGAAGTAAATCATAGGCATGGAATAATCCCGAGCACTCCTAATTAAAGATAGCTCTCGAAACATGAGAAGCCCGTCGATCATTTCTTCCACAATGATCATTCGAAAAAAATTACCGTACTTCCCACCTCCGAAACATACAATACATATTCCGACACCATTTCGTTTAACATTATAGCTCAGTTTAGCTGAATAATGATATATGCGTTCGCAATTTTTTCGGAAAATTTTATAAAATACTGTATTTCTTATAATCGTGTGAACACGGCAGCGCGTCACAAAATTATGCGGTTAAAATCATCCGTACGTGCATCAAAATGTATGTCTCAATTCTGGAAAATATTTTCCATGGAATCAACAGGAAGTCTATGACCAGCTGCGTTACGACAAAAAGCGGACGTTTGAATAATGAAATCTATTACCCGAAGCGACAAAACGTGACTTGATTTTTAATGACATCGTTGCGCTGATCACATTACGTGTTTCAGCTGAGGCATGCACGACGAGGAAGATGGCGTTAAGTAATGGTTTCCATTCTCCCGAGTATTTGTCAATGCCCCGTAAAATGCAGGATATTAGCCACCGCCTTGTCGACAACGAATGAACAAGCTGTAACAAAATCCACGGGCTAAAATTTCCAAAGCTTTCTTCTTTCATTTTTGTCCCTCTACATATCGCTTTAGCCTCGTAAGAAGCTTAGATCACTTAAAAGCAGTTGATTGCTAATCTACAAGCCAGGGGATGAAACGAAACAGGAGCGACGATTTGGTTCATCGGAATTACGGTCGTTAAAATACCAACTCTAAAACAGAGTCAAACGCAAACGTCTAGAAATTTCTACTTTACTGCGCACATGACGACGATGCCAGGTCGAGTCCGTTTCGCCCTAACGACGCGATAAACTCGGATTCTTCTCAGAGACGACAATAAATTCCAACGCTGTGTCAAGGGATTTTCATTCGCGTGCTGTTCCGGTTGCGCCGGCGACCTCGTTTGTCACTGCGTCGGGCATCATTTGTTTTATTAATTGGCCGGGCAACTGGAATGGAACAGTAAATCAAGACGACGAGCCCGAACTGTCCGTGTATGCCACGGGAAGCTTTCAGCACGACTTTCTCGCACGGCTGTAATTTGTATCCTCACGTCCGAGTCATGAGTCGTTCCTAAAAATATGATACGGGATGAACCATGGAAATCCCCGAAAAATTGTCAAGCACGAACAGTTAAAATCCGACCCAGACATCCTACACGACTTCTTGTCGCTCTCGCGTACTTGTTTCATGTACCCCAAAAGATTTCAGCCTCAAAAGTTGAAATAGCGGAATCATTAGGCCACTCAGCGAAACCATTCCACGGGTTTGAACCAATCCCCAAGAAAGACGAAAACCATTACGAGACGACTGCGAAAGAGCGAAAACAAATGATTTTAAATGAAGTAACGTCTTGCGTCTTAAAATTCACGAACTGCTGTGTACAGTACAGGGATTCGGATCTTTTAGTTCATGCCGTCATCTCATTTGAAAAATACAAGATAAAATGGAAATACTGTACGACTAAGAAATATTCCTCGCACTTCGGGTATACACAAAAAAATCTACCAGGAAACCAATGCGGAAGTCGAAATGAAGTGGAAGCAACGTTCAGAAGTGGCAGGGAACAAATACGCACTTTTTCTGAACAGGAACATGAAGCTCCATGTGTCTTTCATCTCGAGCTCCATGCTTAAAATAAAATGAAAGAAAAGCCACGCTACTTTTCTCACCCTAAGTACTACGGTGAGCACAACAATATTCTTCAGAATTCGCATTTTCAAGTCCAACTCCGATGTGTACCAAAAAATTACATGCGATGCAAGGTCGAGTTGATCACATGCAATCAGAACAGATCATCGCGATCGCGGCTGAAGAAGATTTTTTTTTCAAGACAATCCACCGAGTTCCCCCGTAAAAATCGCATTTATAAAATAAGCCCGAGTGAAGCTTCAAGACATATCTTATAGCATATCAGAACAAAAATAAGCAGCAGACATTAGCAGCAAAATTCATCTTAAATTATGGTTCTCCTCAATTTCGATTGAAAAGCAAATACTACCTGTATATGTACAATGGGATTATTCCCATGTTTTTCTGGAAAAAAGAGCCAGTCCTTTAATAATCCCCTGGATAAACCATGGCATTTATTTCGGTTTCATCTATTATGAACATGGAAATTATCTTGAAAATAAGCATTGCTTCCTAATAATCCCTCAATATCCCCATGAACTCCCAAAAATTTGCAAAGCTGCATTGCTTCAAATCAAACCAATCAAATACTGTATTCTAATTTGTTGACCAATCATCCTAAGTTTTCGAGTAATATCCACAACTCTAAAGCGTGTGTAAAAGTGTCGATGTTAACACGCTCGTTTTTGCTGCTCTCACATTTAAAGAAGACCTACTCAAATAAGAAGTCGTAGGACTCATTATCGGGACAGGTTTCATGTCAATCCATTTTATAGAAAATAAAGCTTGTTCATTTATCTATCAATAGACTTCCTTTCAATGTAGATCAATAGAAGGACATCAATCTCGACCTGTCTCACTTTCGAAATAATATAGTAGCTTCGCAGGATACGAAGACGAAAAAGTAGGACATCAGTTTCCCAAAGGGAAAATTTTTCAAGGACAAATATAATTAGTTAAAAGCCTGTAGTATTCTCGAATAAACAAGGTACAGCAGTACGATCAATTTCGATTGAAAAGCAAATACTACCTGTATATGTACAATGGGATTATTCCCATGTTTTTCTGGAAAAAAGAGCCAGTCCTTTAATAATCCCCTGGATAAACCATGGCATTTATTTCGGTTTCACCTATTATGAACATGGAAATTATCTTGAAAATAAGCATTGCTTCCTAATGATCCCTCAATATCCCCATGAACTCCCAAAAATTTTCAAAGCCGCATTGCTTCAAATCATACCAATCAAATACTGTACTCTAATTTATTGACCAATCATCCTAAGTTTTCGAGTAATATCCACACCTCTAAAGCGTGTGTAAAAGTGTCGATGTTAACACGCTCGTTTTTGTTGCTCTCACATTTAAAGAAGACCTACTCAAATAAGAAGTCGTAGGACTCATTATCGGGACAGGTTTTATGTCAATCTATTTTATAGAAAATAAAGCTTGTTCATCTATCTATCAATAAACTTCCTTTCAATGTAGATCAATAGAAGGACATCAATCTCGACCTGTCTCACTTTCGAAATAATAAAGTAGCTTCGCAGGATACGAAGACGAAAAAGTAGGACATCAGTTTCCCAAAGGGAAAATTTTTCAAGGACAAATATAATTAGTTAAAAGCCTGTAGTATTCTCGAATAAACAAGGTACAGCAGTACGTTTCAATCAATGTCACGTGCTCGAGGCAACTATTTTCCCCCACTCAATCCTTGACACTCTCTTACTGAAGAGATGACAGCATTCACAAAAGATCCCCCGGAGCCCGACTGCAAATACGTTTCCCCCCGCTTCTCGCGACATCGACCAGGTCTCCCATATCATTCCGAGCCATGGCTGGGAGTTCGAATTCCGATACCAGGCCGTGTTCAACGGCATGAGTAATGCGGCGACAAGGGTCCTGAAATCTCCATCAGGGGATCCGCTACTTCGCAGATGAACGGCAACCCCTCTGGCAGGCCTCAACCAAGTACAGTACGAACACGATTAGCCTGAAGTGATCGCAAATGCATTCCGCATCAAGTGGGTTCTGTTGGCACATCAGGAGATCCGCTACTTCGCAGATGAACGGCAACCCCTCTGGCAGGCCTCAACCAAGTACAGTACGAACACGATTAGCCTGAAGTGATCGCAAATGCATTCCGCATCAAGTGGGTTCTGTTGGCTTCAGACACTAAGGAACATGAGAGCTTCACCCCACTTGAAAAATTAGACGAAGTGTCTTCATAATCATATGTCCGTAATCATTTTTCAAATCAGCGAACAGCATCTCGAAATGTTTACTGGAAATCCCGTTTAGACAAAACTTTTTTTTTTCTCACGAAACGAAAAATATCTGCTCGAAAAAAACAGGAACGTCTGAAGATGAAAATACGAAGCTCTCGAAAACCTTCCTGGTGCCCTCCCGCATCAAAGGGACTCCATTTCCAATGCAGCAGGATCTCTACTTTTAATCCCTTCGTCGATTAATCTTTTCTTACACTTCAGCACACACAACAAAGACTCGTTTTCACATCGGAGAGAGAGACGGGGCGTCATATGTAGATTTACCTCCAGGCACCGCTTGCGAGCGGATTCTTTCTCGTCTAGTGAGCCGTATTCGATTAAAAATCGTCTCCAAGTAGACGGGATATATTATACTCGTATATTTAGAGTAAATTAATTTTCCTTCCGGAATTCTTGAGAAATTATCCATTTTCATAGAATTCTCGTGGTTCAACATTGAATTTTCTTCCATTAAAAGTGGGCTAATATTTGCTTCGAACAAGCATTCCTCCGTGAACTTTGAAATCACTTGAAAAGTATTACATGCAATCGTGTGGCATGCAGCGAACTCTCCAAATTGCGATAAGTGCAAGGTTTAGAATGCATTTTGGGGATGCAGTAACGCATCAATCCGTAATACGGTAATTGTATCTCAAGATGCACGCATACCAACATTCACATTTTCTCGGAAAGTCACTAAATTTTGACGGTGTCAATGAAAAATCAGACGATTGACCCATCGGAAAGAAGTCAAATCGAAGTCAGAAAATACCGTATTGGCCCAAAAAATGTGAGGCATTCATTTGAAAGAATGGCGCATTAAGCAAATTGAAAGTAAGTTGTGGTTATAAAAGATCTGGGGGAAATTTACGAATAATATAAGATTAATTTTGTACCAAGAATATTTTCAAATAGTCGCATGGATACTGCGGGGACTCCCTCCGCATTTTCGATCGAAGTTATCGATTTCCACCCTCTCTTCGCGATTTACCCCCTCGACGGCAGTGGAACGAGGCATAAAAAACGAAATTTCGTCCGGCCCGACGTCCCACCGCCAATTAGAAGACCCGGAAAATGCCAATTGCGTCCGGTATGCAGTCGTCCTGACTCCATCGGTCAGCTTTTTTAACTCAATTTTTCGTCCCTCATTCCTCTTCAATTCTCCCCCGTTACACACAACACACAGTTACATACTGAAAGAACGGCATGGGTTTTGGCGAAAGAAAGATGAGGCATGGATTTAAATGAACAATAAAAAAGTGAAAAGCTCACACTAAAAAATTTCATCATAGCGAGACTTCGCAGTCAATCACTTCATAAGCTCCTGGCAATCGCAAAACACAAATTAAGAGTTTCCCGCTATCAGTTATGAATAAAGAACAACGCTGCACCACACATTCGGAAAAACGTCCCACGTCATGGTGACTTGTTCCATGCATGATTTCAATCACGCAGAAACTTCAGTTTTAGAAAAATTATTGACGGAAAATGTCGCTTTTTCCTGAGCAACTCACTTGGCACACAATGAGGGTTACAACATTTGACCTGATGGGGAACCAACGTCGCAAACGACGGCCTATGCAACTCACGTAGGTCGCCTGGAGGAATCGGTAGATGCCTCATGGAAAACCCAAACAAGAAGTTCAATGGAAAGAGTGAGAAATGTACGACGTGGATTCTAGAATCCATGAACATCGGGAACTCATTCATCAGTTCCCAGTACACAATACAGTACAATGAAATCACTGCTATTCGTCGGGCAGATAATACAGGACAGCGTTCGAACGATCAATCAGCATACTTGAATAGGTGCATAATTTCAACGCTTGATATCGAACGCTTGTGATCAAACATTCACATTCGGGGTTGAAAAAGATTTTTCTCGGAACACCGAGGGAAAAAATTGCCCTAGTTTGTAGTATCAAAATTATTTTAAAACCCAGGTTTATCTTAAAGATCCCGCTGTAACTCTCCCCCACACGGAAGATAAGCAGCACAAAAACTCAACAAAAGAAATGTCCCGGAAAAAATCATGGCACGTGCTCGGAGAGCTCAACCTCCGTCTCCAAGGAACAAATACCCACGGAAATATCGCACAATAGGGCAATTTTCCAACAACGCAGTGCCGCGTACCTCCACTGATGTCAGGAAGTAACCGACCTTGTGCTAAGAAACACTGTAACCACTAGAAATGTTTATTTTAGCTCATCTTGGCGAACCAGAAGAAAAATCCCCATTTTGAAACTTGGAAATTCATCAGCGGGGAACTTTTGTCAGCGATCTGCTCAACAACAGAAATTTCTACCTCCACTAACTCGAAAAGTGCCCTCCATATTTTGATTTTCTGAACATTCGAAAGAAAGGCTTCAAAAACCATCACATGCTTTTACAAAAAAATCAATGCAAAAAAAGTTTTGCAATTTTCAACGATGATGTTTTACCACGAAGGATTTATATTCAGGTAGACAGCAATACGGGCACTCCCGCTGATTGGAAAAAGTACTGAATACGACGGGTAAATTTAAATTACAGTTAAACGAAAACTAGCACGATAGATACAATTTCCTTGTGAGGATCGAATTCAGCCAAGAATTCTGCAAGGGGTTTCCCTTCATCCAAAAAAAAAATCGCTGCTTTCCTACCTCCGCCACCTACGAGGGGTTTCCATTAAATCCATTGATTCAGACAAACAAAATTTATGGAGAATACAACCTGATGATCAAGTATAAATATCTTTGTTCAAGGCATTTCGTCACAAACAGAAAAAGTCGAGAGAAAGTAAGAAATAACTTGAAGGATTTCCGATTTTGAGAAATCGGAGGCGTCAAGAAAACAATTCCACAGCAACAAACAAAGAATAGCACGCTTTCATTTTTGGCTATGACTTTCCATATCGGATAGGATTTGTTTTTAAAGACTTGCTTCACCTGTCCCAGAGGTTCATACCGGTCTCCTTCAACAAAAGTAATAATGACCATACTAATTTATTTTTATATCCTCGATTTGGATGATCACCGACACAATACATGACACCTTGAAATGTTCCAAGTCACCTGCTGGCAGTCCAGAGAATTTTACAGATGGACCGAATAGAAGGAAAAAATCAGCGCACAGGAACAGGAAACTTTCCTGGAAGAAATCCTCCCGGCGCATTAAGTAGTTCTGCTGAATTTCCTCAAGATTTCAGCAAAATCGGATTAATTTCGTTCGCTGAGACTAGAAAATTTGCTGAAAATAAATGCATGTGGTTCAAGCGTAAGCTAAAATAATTGATCAAAGATTCGCGAATTTACAATACAGTACTTTCAAAAAAGCCCCCGTATTCCCCTCCGTGTTTGCCACCGCCTCGGCGTGATATGCAAGCAAAAACGCAGATTCTACAACTGCAGACGTAAATAAAACTTTTTTTCCACTTTATCCTGCACACATACACACAAACACGGCAAAAAGAGAAATACAGAAAGAAAATGAAAATAAAACAGCGACACGAGTTTCGCAAAAACGGTCTCTTGAAAATCAACATTCCCCCGCAGCCGAGCTGTCGTCACGCACGAGATGCGGCCCGACCAAGATAGCCCGGGACCGCAGCCCCCTCGTCGTTCCACGCGGCGACACTCACCCACTGCTCCATTCCGAGCTCCAGAACGACGGCTCATCGAAGCACCAGTCAAACATCTTGGCAGTCCCACTATCACATGCGGTTCTTTCGGATGTATTCTTTTCTTGTCCTTTTCGATTTCACGAGAGCACACGAGAATTTCTTCCAATTTCAAACAAAGCGCATTATTTTCAAGTTATATAAAATCGGAGATTTTTCAACAGGTGTTACGCTTATCCCGAGTGAAAAGGGGGAGCTTTTCGTGTGATAAGCGAACTGTTCATAAAATGCACGTAGACTCTTGAATCGGTGGTATGTGGGCTTTTCGATCAATCGAAATTAGAAGGTTATCGAATAAAAATGCGACAGGAAGGTTCGGCAATTCGTCAGTGAATGCGGAAAACAAACTGAAAAATAATTAATGCTATAAAACTTAAAAAAATACTTCATTCGAGTTGCATTCGGAGTTGATACTTAGAATCTCAGGTCATGATGCTGAAACACAGTTTTTTCTTGAAAATGGCGGAGTTCGTAACAAATAAGGTCTAAAAGCCCAGATCTAGAGGACAAAATTCGAAATCAACAATCATTGGGATGAAAAAAAAAAACAGATCGCGTTTCGCTTCAAACACACTTCACATTGTGGTTATTTACATTAGGACTCAACTCGGCCAAAGATTAAGTTCGGCACATTAGAATGAAATATATTCGTAATACTCGTGAGCTATCAGATTACCGGCGGTTTTCACAGAAAACGAGGATCTTACTCGTCATTATTGCTTACTCACTTGTCTAATCTACAGCATTGCATTGAACGGACAATTTTGATGAAATGCAACTGGGCCATGTTAGATTAGATTGAGCCACCTAAATGCTATGTTATGTCAGTTGAATCGTAGATTTTAGCTCGCAACAAACAAGCGTCGAAAAGAAGCTGACTTAAAAGATCGATCAAATTTCAATGAGATCATCAGCTCTTCTACACTCCGCCGAGTCCGCGAAGAAATCGTCACCGAAAGAATTATCATTTCAGAAATTCCGTAGCGCTGACCCTGAGTCAAAAGCAATTAAATTTCTCATCTCTTCCGCAAATAAACTAGACTAGTTCGCATAATTTTAAAGATAATCATTTCAGGAAGAAAACAAGAACTCTGAACTGTCAGATGCACGAATTAAATTATATGGCTGATTCAAGAGAAAAATTTTCAGATTCTCGTTCCGCACAGATCCCGCCGTGTTTGATCACTGACAGGGACAGGAAGTTTTCCCGCGCCGCCGACGTCACCGTCTCGTTTCAATGGAAACATTCGACGGTTAACAATGACGGGAAAATCGCGGCTGATAGGAAGCAGGTGGAAAAAAAGGAGAGCTAGGTGGACTATCGCCACGGGTGCAGAAAATCACTCGAGATAAGCACTTCGGGCCAGCTGGAAAGGGAATTTTCAACCACTTTTTCACCGGGTCTGCACGATGCCGACCGATCGAAATTTTACCACCCACGAACTGAGGGAGCGGGGGAGAAAATTGGGAGCCCCTTCTCCACGCGATTCTCACACGAACACGATTTCCTATTCGGATTAAAACGCAATGATAAATGTGCATGAACTTTGGAAACGCGAATGTTAGCACAAAAGTCCGCTTCGGGGAATCACTTCCCATTACAGTGAATAAGTCATAAAGCTTCAATTGCCCGCCGATAAAGCAAAGTTGTTCCGCAGAAATCACGAAAGTTTTCCCAACTTTTCCTCATTTTTCCGGCACAGTACTGGAAAGTATTCGTGAAAAAAAACCACGCCACGCCAGCATAAAAAGTACTCATCGAAAGGAAGACCAAGTGCGGCACGTGTCAACCATCGTACCTTGGGGGAATATTTTATTGCACACCCAAGTTTCCGGAGTTTTCAATAGCAAAAAATATCCTCGTAACTTTCGCCTTTTCTTCTTCGTACAGGAAACTTCGGGCTTTAGGACATTCATTGTTCACGATAGGGGTGGTTCATTGTGGAATAATGATGACACGGCTAGAAGTTCCGTTTAGTGCCAGCACGTTGAGGAAATGGAGTTTTCCGGAAGAGTCACTTTTTTCATGCGTTGTAAATTTTCGATCCATGGTTCTGCATTGAAAAATTACGAGGACAGCAAAATGCCTAAGAGGAATCAAATACAGTATTTAAAAGCACGGTGTTTAAAATGTGTGTTGAGAAAATCTACCAAAGTCAACAATCATGCCCCAATGCACAAAAAAGGTTGACTTGGGAGGCATAAACTGGCAGATTACCCAACAAGGACAACAACAAACATTAGCAAACATCTAGGAGTTATTTTTTCAGGGCATCAAGACACGCAATGGCGGCATGTAACTCTCCTTTCCTAGCCCTCATCGGACGCACTTTCATGTCCGAGTCCTTTTTATTGCAACTTGAGCGAGCAAAATCGAAGCAAAAGGTTGGAAAATGATCAATATTACTCTGCTAAAAATTACCTCCATCATCATCAATCCAAGATTTCAACGAAGAAAGCGAGAGACTGGGAAAAATAAAAGAACCATCCCTCGCACATCCATCTCGCCAAACCATCACGCGAGGTGGAGTATTTTTTATTTATTCATTTGTCACCCTAATGAAAAATTTCGCTAAAAACTGAATTGCACCATGTGTGATCGAGACAAGAGATTCGAGTTTTCTTCCGAACCGCGTGGACGAAGATCAAGCACATCAATCGAGGCGCCAACGCAATTCGCGTATCGACACGCATTCAATCTCTCAAACAAATATACAGCAATAAAATTTGTTTTTCACGATATTCAAAATATTTCCGATTTGAAAAAAAAAATAATTAGAAGAAACAACAGAGTCGCCCGAGACCACCGAGAAGGCACATTCCTCTGTGAATCGCGAGACAAACTCTGAAAGAAAACAGCTGTGAATGCCTCGAGACGAACAGTCGACGCAGTAGTAGTGAATGTCAGCGAGTGAAAGTTCCCTTCCGCCTGGTCGCCTCCCAACGACGCGCACGTCGCCGACCCGAAATGTCACAGTCAGTCCCTCGCTCACGTTCGACAAAAATTCCCTGTCGACAATCGCGATGACAATGACGACATAGGTTTTTCTCATGCCCGGACGGACAGTACTGACACCCACCGACGATCAAGCGGAATACAAAACCAGCACGTGCCAGGGAAAAGGCTTCACACGAAACACTGTCGATGAAGGGGACACACTGGGGCGCATCTCCAATTCCTGCGCCACACACGTCTCAATTACGCATACAACTACATCCCAATTTACCGCCTTCTTGGCCCTCCGAGAAGAGGAACGCAGCCAATACTTATCTCCGAGAAACAGACGTTCATTCTCTGGTACTGTACAAGTACATCATTTAATTCGCTCTCAAGTACCCAAGAGTACATATAGAATCATTCTACGAGTTGCATCGCGAAGGAATCTAAACCAGACGGTCCACGGAACCATAGCACTAACTTTAGGCCAAGGCTCGTAAAGTTCACGACAAAAACAAGTTTAGAGCATCAATCGTCGTCTCCAGGTACTCATTTGGCGAAATATAATCGCTATTCTTCAAGTAAAATGCCCTTCTATGAATCAGGTTTGTAAATGGTTACATTTCCAGTACCGAGGTACCAATTGTTTGACTTTCAATTGCTACCGATGTCACAACGAGTAGACGAAGACGATTTCTTCCAAGTGCTTCGACAGGCATCTGCATAAAAAATACTTCGTTCTTCAAAGAATACTTCATAATCCTTTTCTCATTTTACATATCTTGATTA
Organism: Notodromas monacha; assembly: GCA_905338405.1. NCBI lineage: Eukaryota > Metazoa > Arthropoda > Ostracoda > Podocopida > Cyprididae > Notodromas > Notodromas monacha. Next base: position 26,385 of record CAJPEX010002947.1, read on the forward strand.
CTCAGCTATGTCTTACAAGAAAAAATCCTCAGATGTCTCATACGCAACGGTAACAGACATGAGAGCAAACATCAATGGGCAACATGGCGTTGAGCAAAAATACTTGATGAATACGAGGAGTGGTGTTCACAGAGTGGTCGTCACACGAATCCGATCCCCCTTGGCTTTCCTAGAGCAAATATCAGCGGAGTGCTCAAGTTTGATCAGCGAAGAACATTCTTCGAATGAGTGACGAGTTGTGTGAAAGATAAAACATAAAGCTTGAATCATCTGAGGTAGTTGTTTCCAACCGGTGATTCTGGAAAAAATTGATCAAATAAAATGCAAGCAGGATGCGGTAAACGAAATAATGAATGGATTGCTGTTCCTGAAAGAAGGGAGATTTTACGCATTCCGTTCGCAAGCTCGGAAACAGCGTCAAAAGAGTCATGGGCAATTAAAGAAGACGACTTGAGCATATAACACAAAATTTAAAAAATAAAACATCAAATACGCATTCGTTCATGGGTTTCAAAGAAACAATTGTGAAGATACTTCGTTGATGAAAAGCCTGAGAACTCTTGATCTTTTGAATTCAAGGTAAATATCGTAGGGATACTCAAATATTGAATCGATTTCTTCCGCTTAATATCGAAAACTAGCATCAACGAAAAGGATCTTGCAATGAAAAAATCTCAAGCATTAAACGGTATTTTACAACTCTCGTCTTATAGAGGAATCAACGTTTTAAAAAATATAATCGCTACATCGAAGAAAATTACACTTTCCCGCGTAATAAACAGTTACAGAACAGTGTAAATAATCATTTACATCAATATACTCCCATCTCGAAAAAACTAAATGGCCCATCTAGTGATATGGCCCATATCACTTCACGAAGACTTTCGACTTGATTACAATCCACGCAGTTAGGAAGTCGTTGAGCTTATCAAATGCGATTATATTAAATGCATCGCATGGAATAAAGTTTTTTTTTGCATTTATGACATGAAATACTCCATCAAAAAACAAAAGAAAAGTAAAATGTGATTGATCCTTTAAAATAAAATCCGAGACGTTTCCGAACCGTTCTTCCAACCGAAAGCGAATATTTTGCTCTTGGCACGTACGAAGTCGGTCTACAAGACCAAATTAACCCACACAGCCGAAGTGCGATCTCGCGAACGTTTTCGTCCATGAGATGGTCGGATCGACATAATCGAAAAGAGCAGTGATGCAATGATCGTAAAATTTCAATTGCACTTGAATTTACGAGATACTGTCGCTGGTACAATATCTGGTATTCCCATACTGATCATTCATGCATAATCAAATTATTATTGCGAAGACGTGGGGTGGGGTCGTATTAAAGCAAATTGTGGGAACTGATTTTCATTTCGCTTGAAATCCAATTGTTTCGATATTCTAGCGCGAGAGACATTTACAACCACACCTGAAAAAAACAAGGAAATATTACTCTCGTTGAACTCAAGTTTAATCTAATTTTTCATCACTTGAATGCGTCCGATTGCGTCTGAAATCGTTCCACACAAGAGAGGCGAAATGTGACACCGACGCTTCTAAAAAAAACCTATGCTTCTTAGATCCACTATCCCGAATCCAAAATTCCGAATCTCTCTAATAATTTCGATTTCGATTCACCGAACATTTGATTAAGCATGTCTCGTGCTTTCAAATCGATTCGCTCAACTTGCCCGCCTGAGTTGATGCACTTCGCCATTAATCGAGAGTTCCGGTAATAGTAAATGAATTTGACCTCAGTCATTTTCATCAACTGAATCAACTATGCAATATTTCATCATCCCGGCAAAAGGCACGTGGTCATTAGACCACATAATTTAGCGTTCCACTAAATGTATAAATGTAAAACAATTCTCAGGTTTTGGATCGATAGGCACGGTTATCAAGTACAGTGGTTATTCGATTCGCAGCGCCTTTATTATCCTTCCCTACGAGGTTGACATGAACGAAACAGATCCTCACTGCTTTGGTTTCCATTTGTGGCGTGATATTCAGCTGCATCCAGACACAGTTCTCGACACAGAATACTTCTTTTATCAATGAAAGATTGATCGATCACGATCAACCGTACGAGATAGGAGCAGAGGAATTCTCGCAAGCTTTCAGGCAAAGAGACTTCGCTGTCAGACAGTCGGAGGCCGACCCAAAACAGCAGCAACACGCATGGAGAAACGGAGGAAAGGAGACAGAAAATAAAGAAAGAAGAAAAAAAAGCAATGAGAGAAAGGAGAAAAAAAATAAGAAATCTCCAGCGGAAATGAGAAAGGAGGATTCTATCCGCTGGTAGGATGATGTGTTCGACCGCAATCTACAGCATGGACAACGACGGACGGGCGACCTAAGCACCTTGGCAACAGTATTCTCGTCAGGTCAACAGAAGCCAAGACCAATCCGGGCTGATTGCCGTCGCGGCCATGCAGCAGGGTTCTCCGCCCGGAAACCCGATCTGCAGGCACCCACGAAAGCAATCCAATCCGCGTCCAAAATTCACGGCACGGTATTCGAGCTCTGCACTCGCCCGCTGGCAACACGCCGACGAATTTTTCATTTATGCTCCTCGTCGACTGCACTGCCTGGGAAACACAACCATCGCGGGGGGGTTTTCTTCTTTTCTCATTCCTCGCTTCTTTCTTTTTTTACCGTTCGACGAATTCACTATAGGTGATTCCCGGGGAGGAAATCTAGTTTCCGCTGAAGTTACTCGATAATAGCGCAGCCCTCCCACATTCAGCCCAGTGTAGATCTCCCAACTTTCCTTATATTTCATATTCAAGGACTGGATCATCAAGGGAAAGAGTGGTGCAATTATTTCTCCTGGGTTTCGAAGGAAGTGTCGGTAAATTTTCGAACATACTTCCAGTCCGGTGGATGGGAAGGCCTCATAAACGATTCGAACCACTGCGTGAGTTTTAAGTTCAGTTAATTTCAAACTTCAAGGCCACAGTCGGGTTTTACTTCCTCGAGTTTCTGGAAAGTTCATGTTAACGCTGCATATTTGTTTTAGAACTTCGGTGTTGCAACGAATTCTAAAGCAGACGTCCGAGGTTCATAAGAAATCGATCCCAGTTCTTCGTTATCAAAAGCCCACGTGAATATTCCAGAAAGATTTTTAAAAAAAATGGAAGTCCCACCGTTGTATCTCACGTTCTTTTAAAATAGAGCATAACGCAAAATGATTTAAAATCAATCGGTTTTGTCGTCGATGACCTCCACCCAGTAATCGAGACTAAATCGAAGCTCAGATAACAGGACATCTCAGGAACAGCACGACGATCATCGTCAGCGAAAAACAATCGTGGAAACCAAAGTGCGATTACGACCGTCGATAATCATGATCTCACTCGTGTTTCTCTGAGAAGCAATCTGAACAATACGTAAAGGTTTCCCAGAGCAGAAAAATCTGAAGAATACAATACAATGAACATGAAGAGAAGAAACTCATGCAAATGCGCGTTCGCTTGCGACAGAACTGGTGCTGAAGGCGCGTCAGCAAACATGGAAAAAAGTAGCGCCTGCATTTGACGTCAGCGACGAGGATCTACAGGACACGTGTTCGAAACAGGTCCAGCTCGATTAGCTGGACAATTTTACGCAGAAACTCATGTTTTAGATGCTTCAAAATGCGTTTTATAAGCAATATAAGGGACAGGATGAAACGGATAAATTTCACATGTTCTGAATGACCACTTCGTCTTCAGCCTCGACGAAGCTGAGAAGTCACCACGTTTCGAAGTGAAGGTTTTAGCCAAGAGAAAAACAGTTACGCCAACATTCAAAAGGAGATATCTTCTGAACGATTTTCAAATTAAGCTTATTCACCGTTCCAAAAAAATTTAAAACTTCATGATTTTCGACGCATTGGTAAAACCCGTCAAGATTTCCAGAAATTGTGCTTCAAGATTTCCTGAGAATTTCTGAATTTTGTTATCTAGAATGACCAAGACGAAGAGAACGCATGTGGTGACACAAATTAGGGGAAAACTTTTTTTTCGCTTCAATTCTTTTATTGTAAATTAGTTCTTGAGTAAAAAAAAATCAAATTTGCAAGCTCGTGTGCCCTGTGCAACAGAGAATAGTTCAATTTTTTCAGAATAGCGCAAACATTTGCTGAGGAAGCAAATGCGAAAAAAAAAATTTAGTAACGCATGGCAGCCGCAACCAACGCAGGCGCCATATGGACAGGGTGCAAATCCGATTTGAGTCACGAAACTTCGAAACAAAAATTTTACGCACACCTACGCTGAAATAGCTGTCCCATGCATTGCGAACAAGGTAGCGAAAATAAAGTTTCACCGAGTCAACGTCACTGACGATCCCTCCACGGATTCAGAGCAACTCGGAATTGAATTTAGGTGTCGACGAAGATTTCGAGGCAGGCTGTCACAGATGCAACTCACTCTCTCTCTCTCTCTCTCTCTCTCTCTCTCTATCTCTATTCGTTTCTCCATTTGGATTCGCCAGACACGAACCTTCCACAACCTCCATGATGGCTCTACATGGGAACACGGCAATGCGTCTTTGCTCCCGGGGGTTGGAAAAATGACTACACTGACAGCGACGACGGAACGACGAAAAAAAAAAAACAGCGGGAAAATTCGAGGATTGCAGTTGAGAATCAGGGAAGTGCATCACGACATCTTTTCAAATAATTTCGAAATTCAATTCCCGTATAGAGCTTCTTCTCGAATCATTATTTTTTCAGTCTCCATCTCTCTGCACGATGCATTATTGTTTCGTGCAGCGATTTTGACACATCCAAAAAACTGGATACCATTCGAGAAAAAAAAACTCATGAAACCGGAGACCCGAACTCGTGAAGTTACAAAACGCACGCATTCCTTATCTTCAAGCAGAATACGATAAAATATCGCGAAGTACCAAGTTGCATGACACGTTATTGCCTGAACCAATATTGAGTCACGAAGATCGGATACAAACGGACGTGACCAAGGTTTCCCAATTGATTAGCTTGGATTTACTGGGGATCATTGAGGGATTCACATAGCAGCTACTGGAACAACTCGAAATACTGTCATGAAATTCAGACGAAGAACGAAATTGTGTCACGAACTTATTTGTCCCCATGCATCACTCCTACATGCGCAAAGTGAATTGCCTCTGTTCATGAAATTATCTCGACTTTCTCGAATGATTCGGTTATTATTCTCAGAAACAGGTGATATTTTGCCCAGAATTATGTCCTCACTTTCGCAATTTTTTTTTCGAAAGAAAAGTCCCTTTTGTTCTTTTATCTTGTTTCTGAACCACTTACGCATGAACCACGTTTTCAACAGGTAGCTTTTTTGTAGTATAAGAGAATACTACATAGTACTCTTGGTTTTCTTCGATGACGCCAACTCTTCAGCAATATTTCCTCATTTACTGGAACGCGGTGCGCAGAAAAGGCGAATCTTTTTACTTGTCTTGACTTTCAATGCCACAGCATGAACGGTGCGTACCAAATTAAAAAATCTATATTTCAAAGAAAGTAATATTTTTTTAGGGTTGGACGTGAGTGTTTTAGCAAGACGAACACCGCCCTTGTGTTTAATGCAAAGTTCTAGGCGAAGAAAACTGAATAAATTGTTATTTTTACCCTTCAATCCTGCTGTGCCAAAGTTTGTTAGACATCAGCAAATAATATTCTTGGGCAAATGGAGAACCTTGCTTACGGTTTGATTTCTTCCGCAATACGGACATTTTTTTTGGCGAACACCTTCTTTATTTTATTTCTTTCTTTTTTTAAGGAAGATGACGTCAGGTTCAGGCAGTGTTTAGAAGAAGATACGTACATCATGTCGACGTCTTCGATACCGTTAGCACAGGAAGCAGCGCTCTTGGGTGATATTTTCCCGGCGAGCAAGTTGAGGTCCTTCAACACTTTCCCGACTTGGGACTTTGGGTCACCAACGTCTCGCGCAGCGGCGGCGGCCGCCACTGCCGCCACGGCGCTGTTCAGGGCACTTCCGTTTGCCACGGCGTGCAACACGAGTCCGTTCACGTGCCCACCGTTCATCATCATCTCCAGCACCTCAATTTTTATTTTGTCACCGGCGGCCTGCGTGCCGCCACACGTAGCTCCGCATCACCCGCAAAACAAACAAAAAGCGTGTCGAAATGCCAATTGCACGGCTCTAATCAGCCACACACGAAGTGTGCCCACGAGCAAATCAACAACTCGAGTTTCCTTTCCTTTTCTCGGGTATTATCCCTAATCGCAGCGCTGGCGAGCAAACGCTTCTCACGGTTGAAATCAAACATAAAAGCCAAATTAAGATCAACGAACAAAATGTAGGCGACAAATATCCGGTACTGTATCAGCATTCGAAACTTCGAGACGAGTCATTCGTTTCTCTCCGTATATTACAAGAAGAGCAAATACTGTATATCGTACGGCCAGTTATCAATATTTCCCATTTTTATCTTTATTTTCTATGAATTCTATCAACGAGTCGCAATCTTGCATCTTATTTTACGAATAACCCTAACTGATGGCAAACAACGCTCCTCTGCGTTGTGCTTTTGTTGACACCAGCAGTCTCTCTCGCAGATGTCAACAAGAAGGGACTTCAAACACAGTAAGGAAAAAATCCAATGGCGTAGAACGAGCTGAAGAACTGCCACCAAGTTGATCGCGTCACGGGTATTACAGTGACTTTGTTGTACGATCACGATTTATTCTTTGCATCAAGTTCAACTCGAAGTCCAAAGGTGATGAGGATTCAGTAAACCAACGTGATAAAAAAGTTTTCAACATTGAACGATAGCGGGAGTAACGCGATTATATTGCGGCATAATAAATACACAACGATAAGCTTGTCAATTGATTCAAATACGTCACAAGAAGACAGAGTAAAAATAATGAGAGTCATAAAATTCACTGTGCAATGATAAGTTTCATCTTTCTGAATACAGTAGAACACTGTGCTTGTGAGCTGAACTTTCTTTGGTCCAACAAAAATCTTTCATGAATTCAGATAAGCCCTCAAGTCTTCCACGGAATTCATGCGACATCCCTCTTTTCAAGAAAATAGAAACTTGGTAAAA
>CAJPEX010002948.1:0-33444 GCA_905338405.1 Notodromas monacha
CACTTGCACTATACCAAAAAATTCTCAGTCTGTCCTCTGGGTGAGACCTAGCAAGGATATAGGCCGCGTTCTTGAAGACCGATCCATCTTAGTTGATAACTTCCAGAATGGAGGAATCATCGTCGCGAAAAGTCTTTCAAAAATGCAAAAAGGGAAAATTAGGATTTCATGCTTGAACGTCACCAATCGGGATGTACAAGTTACCCCGCAAATGACGGTTGGCATAGGATCCATCAATGGTATCGCAATGGCCACCCGAGTGATGACGCAAACTACAAAGAAAGTTTTTTCTACAACCAAAAGATCAGCAGCAAATGATGCCAAGAACAAGATACATGGGAAGCTAGAGAAAGAAAATCTAGAACAGCTAATCAATGAGAATTTAAACTCGTCCGAATGTCCATCAGAGTATATAGAAATAGTCCAAAAAATGCTGCTAAAATATCGAAATGTGCTGGCAAAGAAATCCGACCAGCTCGGACTATGTCCCATGTACGAGGCAGACATACCTCTAGACATGGATTCTCCAATCTACACCTGACAGTACCCTATCCCGTACGAGATGAGGTCATTGTTAGGAGAATACGTAGAGGATCTCTTCAATAACAAAATAGTACAACCCTCCACTTCTCCGTATAACAGCCCGACCTTAATGGACAAGAAGAAGGATGGAGGATGGAGGATGGTAGCCGATTTCCGTAAGCTTAACAAGCACGTGATAACTGACCCACATCCTCTACCGCAAATTAGTCAGATTTTTGAGGAATTAGGATCGGCAAAGTTTTTCTCTGCCCTCGATTTATTGCACGGATTTTACAATATTAAGATAAGAAAAGACGAGAGGTGGAAAACCGCTTTTTCCACCCCCATGGGCAATTACAAATTCGTAAGGTTACCCATGGGTCTGAAAAATAGTCCTAGTATTTCTCAACGTTTAATGAATCTAGTGTTGGATGGATGTTTAGGATCATATGCATACATTTACGTGGACGACATAGTGATCTACTCCAAAACAGCCAAACAACACGTAGCCCATCTGGAAGATATCCTTAGTAGATTAAACAAATCCGGTTTAAAAATAAAGTTTTTGAAGTCTCAACTGTTTAAGACACAGATTGAGTATCTTGGATTTTTAATTAGCAACGAGGGTATTAAAGTAAATCCCGTTAAAACGGATGCCGTCCAAAACTTCCCTACGCCGAAGAATATCAAAGGCGTACAAGCTTTTCTTGGATTAGTGGGTTATTTTAGATCATATATTAAGGATTTCGCGACCAAAGCAAGACCCTTGTATAGCCTACTAAAAAAGGACACGGAGTTCAGTTGGGGAAAAGAGCAGGAAGAAGCTAAGAAATGCCTAACGCAATGTCTTTTAGACGCCCCAATCCTGTCCTTCCCTGATTTTGACAAAGAATTCATATTAACAACAGATGCGTCAGGACATGCAATCGGCGCAATCATGACTCAGAAAAAGGACAAAAAGGAAGTCCTTATAGGATGCGCATCAAGAACTCTGAATGGAGCCAAGTCAAGATATTCGAACACCGATAGAGAACTCCTATCTGTATATTATGGAGTGTCCCAATTCAGGTCATACCTGTGGGGACATAAATTTAAAATCAGAACGGACCATATAGCGATCCCATATTTGGCTCGACAAAAGAACAGCGACAGCAGGAGAGCAATCGGATGGTTCATGGCCCTCAACGAATATGAATACACCGTCGAATACAAAAGAGGGCTGAGCATTCCTCACGCAGATGCTCTAAGCAGGTTCCCACTGGAGAAGAATAAAAAACTATGCGCATATCTGTCACCCGCGTTCAAGAGAATGGATTTGTTGCCGTATATTTCCAGGGATCTCATTGCAAAAGAGACAGAGAAAGTGGGCAATCCCCCGCTGGCGAACAATACAGCAAGCAGGAGGGACTAATCATCAAAAAAGAGAAAGAGGGCTCGCGTATCTGGGTCCCACCCTCTCTGCGCCTGCGAATCATCGCGCTATTCCACGATCCCCCGGCTATGGGACACAGCAGAGTGGACAGAACAACATATGCGCTTCGTCAGGAATTTGCCTGGACAAATTTAGAAAAGGATGTGGGCGATTACATCAGATCCTGCGAAGTATGTCAGGCTAATAAACACTACGCCCATAGAACGCCATATATGACAACAGGTGTACCGAAACAATGTTTTGAAGAGGTAAGCATGGACGTAGTAGGACCGGTCCCAAGTAGCTCAAAAGGAAATTGCTATATTCTGGTTGTCCAGGACAGATTGTCCTGTTGGATAGTGTTCTCCCCAATGAGGGAGGCTTCTGCATTAACAACAGCCAGATTATTTTTAAGCGATTGGGTTTGTCTATTTGGACCCCCAAAAAAGATATTAACCGATAGGGGGACAAACTTTTTGAGCAGCATATTTCGGGACATGGCCAGGTTTACTGGGGCACAGGCCACCACAACCACCACGTATTGACTGCAAGGAAATGGGCAAAACAAAAGAGCCCATCGCAAACTGCACAAATATCTAGCTTTGTATTTGGATCCGGATAACAGGCAAACGTGGGACAAACTATTGAAGTTTGCCGCATGGGTGCATAACTTGTCAAAACATGAGGCTTTACAGGCTTCGCCTTTTGAAGTAGTTATGGGCATGAAGCCTCGTAATTATTGGGTTCCAACGTACTTGGACAAAGCGCAGCTCAACAAGATTAAAAATGAGAGCAGAAAAGAAGAATTCGAGGTAATACGCGATCGTGCCCAAAAGGCCATCAGGAAAAACCAAGCGTCGTGCCTAGATAGGATAAATATCCATAAGAAGGGCACCAATTACGAAATCGGCGACAAGGTTTGGATACGACGTCATGATGCCGCTACATTTGTAGGCAGAAAATGGTCCCCAAAATACAAAGGACCGTATACAGTCATCAATAGAATCAACCCTATAGTAATTAGGGTACAGGATGACAAAAACCCAGACTGGACAGACGTAATTCACATCAGTTACGTACAACCGTACAAAATACGACGGTCCTCACCAGTTCCCTCGCCAACACCTTCAGAAGAGAAAGATATACTCAAAGTACTGGACAATGACCAAGATAACGAGGCCCCAAAATGGAAATGGTAAGGCCCTCAGAGTACCGAAGAAAAGCAGTGGGAAACGGATGAAGAAGGAGAAATTGCTGTAGCCACAACAACCACTGGAGGAGAACAGAGGAGGAAAACTCTTGGTTCTAAAATCCATAAACATCCCGTGGATAAACAGGCTATAAAATCCATCTTGAAAAGGCAGAAGGAATCCAGAGAGAAACAGGATTCATCAGCCTCACAGTCCGAACAAGAAGATTCCTTCGTATCAGTGCCCGATTTAGACGCCACAGTAATACCAGCGTCACCAGAAAGAAAGACAGGTTTGTTTGAAAAGACTAAAGAAATATTCGGGGAAGTCACTGACAAAATAGGAAGATTTTTCGATACCACCATGGATACTCTACCAAGCTTATCCGAAACTGTCCTTCAGAAAGGTCCGCCACCTGCTTCTAGCACACCAGAACTGATGAAGCAACTGACAGCAGGAAGAGGTGAAAGAACACCCAAAAGAACACCTGAAAGAACGCTGCAAAGAGAGGCAGAAGGAGCAGTTGCAATAACTCCAAGGCAGGTAAGGAGCAAGGAAAAGTGGAAAAAATTCAAGGAAAAGAGAGACAGCAAGAAAAAGGATAGAAGGTCGTCCACCCAGTCTAGAGACAAAGAAGAGGAAGGTGAAGCAGCAGAGGATGATGACGAAACAGAGAAAGAGAGGGACGACAAAGGGAAAAGGAAGTTAGATTTAACTATTTTACTCTCAATAACTTTATGTAACATTAAATTGCAGAACTTCCCAGAAGCGGGGGTCATTGAAATATTCTTCCATTGCTTGCAGCAATGCAAGGAGTTCTAAAAAGCAATGCCTCCAATACACTTGACCAGGCAGTTCCTCTTCATGCACATAAAAAAAAGGGTTGGTCAAATTTCCTGAGAAGTCAGATTACCAGCAAAACAGCTCCTTATCACTCCAATGATATTAAAGCAATGGCATCAGATTGGAATCAGAATCAACTCACCCCCAACCTTGCAGAACAGTTCTGCAAGGTTGGGGCTGTGCTGTGACCTCGCAGAACAGTTCTGCAAGGTTATGACTGTGCTGTAACCTTGCAGTATTTTACTGGGAGGTTACACTACCTCCTCAACTTGCAGTAAGTTACTGCAAGGTATGAGCTGTTATTAAGCTTTTTGTGCCTTTTTTTAATATTCTAACAATAGAAAAACTTCCATGTGGCTGTGTGTGCACAGAAGTTTTACAAATTTAGATATTCTTAAATTTGAAATAAATCTCCATAAATTGAAAAATAAAAATAATTGTTTTGCAGTTTTTGTACAAAAATCATTTTTGTGTTTTTCACTGATGTATCTCCATAACTTACAAACTGTTTTAGATGTCTCAAAAAGAAAATGTTGGAATTTGAATGGCACTTGCTACATTTGAAAAAATTTGAAGTTTCATTTCAGATTAAATTTTCTCCAAATTTTTGAAGTTGGAAAAACAGGAAATGTTCCCCTCCTGCAGTCCTGGCTGGGGGCTCTGTAGGAACCATTGAATGAAGAATTAATAAAAAAAGAAATTCAATTGATTGAAGCATGTACATGATGAGGATAACACAAAGGAACTGTATTTATGTGTTTCACTTGATGAATTTATTCACAGCAAAGTTTTGGAGGTAAATGAGTACTCATTGTCCTGATACACTGTTTATACCCCTTAAACATACTGTCTCAACTCTCTCATAGATTTGCTTCAAGGTGAGAGTGCTGCACTTGGGGAGTGAGGGGCTGCAGGGGCACACTCACTCGTATTTTAGTGGAGCACACATTAGCTCAGGCAAGATGGGTGTCCATGGTTAAGACATTTATGGTGGATGACAATAGAAGAAAATGATTGCATTGTCTTTTTCCATCAGATGTGAATGTAGCCATCAAGCACAAATACATCCTTAGGCCTCCATGTTTTGTTACATAATAGTATCCAACAGTAATGAAACTGCTTCCCTTGAAATAATAAATGCAGAAACATTTGTTAATGCTGTTGTTTCTTTCTCTCAACAATAATGGTTGTTTCTCAAGCAGTTTTGGTGAGAGAAAAAGAGAAGAATGGAAGAAATTGCAATATGTGATATTCTATAGGCTTAAAATTGCCTAATAAACTTTGTGTAAAAGTAAAATCTACCCAAAGTTGCACAGGAGGATGGACTCCTGCTTTACTCAAGGATGTCACATGGGCATGAAGTACATTTGCTGATAATTTTTTGGTTTATTTTTGAAGGAGAGCAAGGTAATTCAGTAAGGAAAAGCATTTGAATGAACTATAGCAGTGTTTTACAGGATCTGTGCTTTGTTATTTGAAAATTTAGGATAATTTCTAGTTTCTGCAAGAATTTTTTATCATGAACCAATTGATGGGTCTAATAACAATCTAATATCAAATATCAATCTAATCTAATCTAATCTAATCTAATATCAATCTAATAACATTGATCCATAAGGGAAATGTTGACCTGCCTTAGAACCATTTCACCTAACAACCAAGGCACAGGAATACATTGTTGTCATTATGGAAGGCACCACTGTACCTTTATTGTTTTTCTTTTTCTAGTAGTTCAACTGTTAGGAAGCTCTATTTGATCTTTACTTGCTGCATTGAAAAGATAAATTTATGTTTCACTTGACCTGTACCTCAAAAGTAACTATGTAAATCAATCTTATCTATAAGGTAAATTTGTAAATTGGACTCTCGACCATTGTGACTTTTAGGTAAGCAAAAATGTAAACATTTTCAAAATTGGATCTTCACCCTATTTTGACACTTCTTGGGTTCAATTCCAGTGGGTGTAGTGGGCATTGTGTAATTCCTAGAATGAAAAAAGTTTTTCTGCCCAAAGCTGCGGATGCCTGCAGAAGGGAAAGTGAAAGGGTGGCAAAAGGGGGGCAAGGGTCTCCTTCCAAGGCAATTCACGGCTAAAATGAGGGGAACTCTCCATCCTCATTTGCCCTATTGAGCTCATTTGTCTTCCTGGGTTTATTGAGGCTCACTTTTGGAGGAAAATCCAGCATTTTTTATCAAATAATTTAAAATGAAATATTTGACAAACAGCCAACCCACTTGAAGCACCAAAATTGCTCTGGACAAATGGTGGCATCTTATATGGGTTTGACTGTAGCTTCAACATTAGTTCAATGCCTTTCTCCCCATAGTGGAATCATAGACCAAAAACCTGCTTGTAATTTTTTTTTCACCCAATCTAATAATTTTTTTGAGTATGGTGAAAATTTATTTGCATTGACCATGCAGTTTCTCCCACAGCATCTCACAGAAGAAGTAAAATATGATGTAGAAAGATTTTATTTGATATCAATTTAAAAAATGAATTCATCAATTTATTGATGTTCTTGATTTTTTATTGTTTTGAAATATAGCTGAAAGCAGCTTAATGGATTATTAGGTAAAATACTTCAGGATGAACATACATACAGATGAAGAGGCACATCATATAATAATATCATGTCAACAAACTAATAAAGGTGGTGATCTCATTATAATACATACAGTATTTGGCTGTGATTCTGTCCATATGCCCTATAGGATTGTTTGATAAATGGTAGGAAACAGAAATAAGTTAAAGTAACAGCATTATCAAAGAAAAAAAACTTGCTGCAGAGAAAACGCTGTGTATTCTTGCAAAAATTGTCAACAGTGCAACTGCACCATATTTTGACTTTTTTGTGTGGTTCAATTTCCAGTCCAAAGTGGGTTATTGTGCAGTTCCTAAAAAAAATAAAGGTTTCGGTAGCCAAAGCGGCAGACGCCTGCCCAAGGGGAAAGCAAGCCGGTGGCAACAAGGGGGCAAGGGTTTCCTTCCAAAGCCCAGGTTCAAAGGAGGGGAACTTTCACTTCTCTGTCCCTCTTTGAGCTCAGCTGGCTTCCAATGTCGAGTGGTTATTGCGGCGGCCATTTCAACTAGCTTACAACCATCAGTTGGACCTCTTTTTTCCAGTAGTGTGGATTTGATGAAAGTTTTCGCGAACACCGTACGTTCCATGGTTGGGTTTTTGTAATTGAAATATATTCTTGTGCTGAATTTCGAATGGGAATGACCGGGATGTCATCATCGTATATCTGACCAGAACATTTCTAGGCACTTGTACAAGTGCCCATTTCTAAGTGGTGGGACAGTGTCAGTAATTTTGAAATTTTTGTATCGCAAAAGAATTGATGTTTTTCTTGTGTTGCATTTGGAATGGGAATAAGCCGGGTGAGTTCTTTCGCGTATAACCTTATCTTTTCTCAGTGGCGTGACAGTGTTCAGTTTTTTGAAAATTTTGTACAGTACTGTTTTACCTTCGGCATCATGAGAAACATCCTATTGGTTCGTGCGGGAATGAGTGGCATATGCTATGTGTGGTATTTCGTCAGGTTGCGGAATGATCAAAGGGATTTTTTTGTACTACTAATTTCAGACAATAACCTTGCATATTTTTTTTTTGTGGGAATAACACCACCATGTCATGATGAATCGTGGTGTAGTTTCTCGGATTATCGCGGCGAGTCCCAGTCACTTCGTACGCTTAGAAACCCGGAGGGATGAGATAAAACCTCAAGTTCTGAGAGGATTTGAAAGACTAGAAATTGAACTGCACAAAAATTGAAGACAAATAGATACCTCTCTGAAGAAACAAGAATACGTTGCACCAGCCAGGATAATTTAAAATCCTGCAGTGGAGGAATCACCTAGTTTGAAATGCATGCTTCGGCATAATTAGTTGTACAGTTTTATTGGCTTCAGGATGAAACCCTGTGGGAGAAAAAGTCCCGCGGCCCGAAAATCCCGTGGGGCGAACAATCCTGTAGGCCTAGAATTCTGGGTGGTTCGAAAATCCTTCTGTTACTAAAATCCGGTGTACTACAAAATTGTAAAATTGTTCCTGGGTTTTCCTTCCAACTGCCTGGAAGAAATGCAAATCTGGTGAATTGTGAAGTGCATTGGGTTTCTTTCTGAGGCTTCCGAAGGTTGAGGAATCACAAGGATGCATAATATTTCACTGCGGTATTTTATTTGCTTGTTTGACAGTAGTGCATAGTTGAAAACTGCGGTTGACTTTTTATGAATTTGTCTTTATATGCTTGTTAGCATGTACTGTATGCTGTATTGAATGTAAAGATTGATATTTGACGAAATGCAATATCCTTATCGAACTGCGTTATATTTCTTGACAGAAATTAGGACTTGTTTAAACACCATCGCATAATGTACAGTAGTTAGCAACGGAGATATTTTTTATGAAAAAAATTCATGTTTCGGGATTTTTCACCTGCGGGATTTTTGGACCCTGTGAGATTTTTCGGGCAAGGATTTTTTCCTGCACCCTTTCAATTCATAGGTTTTCATATTTTCATATCAAGTATGTTTCAATGAAAAAAACAGTACAGGTATATTGCTGGCATGAATAATCAAAGCTGCTTCGGATTCTTTTACATATATTCTTTCTTTTCAATGCGTGAATTTGTTCTGAGAATGCAGCAGTACGGTATTCCTGAATGAAAAAATTGAGCCTTTGGATGAAAATCAGTCCCTATTGCACAATTTTCAATAATAATCTCAAATTTTCATCAAGAATCAATTCTCTTACCTAATTTTTTTCAAAATTTCAGCATTTAAAATGTGTGACTGGAATAATGAAGAAAATGAGAATTTTTGTAAGGCTGCCCTTGGATTTTTTTCAGGCTTTCTTCACATTTCAGATCATATATTAATCTTGTGTCGGCAAACAAGTATAGGCAGTGATCCTACAGTATAAGGAATTTTTGGCTGTGATTCTTTGCATAGGTCCTAGGAGTGTTCAATAAATGGCAGGAAACAGAAAGAAAGTGAAGTAATAGCATTACATAACCATCAAAGAAAAAAAAAAACTTGCTGCAGAGAAAATGTTGTGTTTTCTTTCAAAAGGGGAACTGCTGCACCCTATTTTGACACTTTTTGAGTCCAATTCCAGTGGGAAGTGGGTTACTGTATTGCGTAATTTCTACATGAAAAAAGGTTTGGGTTACCAAAGTGGCACACGCCTGCAGAAGGAAAAGTTTAGGAGTGAGGAAAAGGAGCAATGGTTTCCTTCCATGGCCACTCAGGGCTGGAAGGAGGGGAGGGGGTGGAACTTTTCCTCATTCTGTCCGTCTTGAACTCAGCTGGCTTCCTGTATGTACTGGTTATCCCCGTGGCAATTTCAACTAGCTTCCACATCAGTCCCACGCCTCTCCTCCCTCAGTGCGGATGCGACGAAATTCATTGTGATACATTATAAGTATTACCCAATGGGTGGGTGTTGTCCTGTGATTGATTTCAAAAGGAATGAGCCGGATGCCCTCTTTGTATAATTCAACCTTCTCTCATTTGTGTGAACGATTATAGTAGGTATGAAAGTTTTACAACTATTCAAAGTATTTTTTTCTAGAATTTATATCAACGGCCATTTCAACCAGCTAACTTTACCTAACTGCCCCCAAATTCAGTCTCAGCAGAATCAGAAATAACAGTGCCAATGTCAATTCACATTTCAATTCAAATGCACAGTTTGATTTGTACCTGCATAGGGAATAAAATCAGACCAGTGGTAAGGCTGAGGATAGCGTGCCTCACCCCCAGCACAGCAGGGCTGTTGAAGAATTGGAGTGTACAAGGGCTGAGCATGCCTGAAAGGGAGTACTAACTGCTTTTTGTGGATGGAGCTAGTAGTCTGGGTCCCCCCAACTAGGAAAGCTCCAAATTTTCTAGTATGCATTACAGGTAGTGTTCCTATGCACACTTGTGGTGTAACAGTGTTGCTGAACAGTGGACTAGTTAAGAATTGCATTGCATAGAAATGTGCTGATTTTTTCAAAGGAAGTATTCTGACAAATAGAATTACAACAAGAAATATGATGTCCAAACACATCACACCTGAATTATCTGGTTTGAAGGACCACAAGGAGTGGTCTTGGTACACAATGTTGAGGAAGTGAATGTAAAATATGTGATATGTTGAAACATCTTATCTGACAACTTTTTTAGATATTTTGGAAGTTAACAATATTTTACAAAAGTGTTCAACATTAACAGATGTTGGAGAATTTTTCTATCTTCACTGCAACAAGTCTGGTCCATCTCCATTATCCAATTACTAAAGCAATATTCCACATTCTGCAATAAAATTGTGACCTCTGGCAGACTTGGACTTGGCAATGTAGGGACCACTCCAATGCTGTGCCTGCCTCCTTTCCTCAAGGTTCTTCAATTGTGCACAAGAAAGTTGTCACGAACATTGAAATTCTTTAGCTTGTGTTCTGCATTATATTCCATTGTTTGGCAATTTTGCATATGACACATGTTCTTAGCTGCTGCAGCATGGATGGCTGCTTGGGTAGACAATGCATTTTATTCATTCAGGTGATTCAGTTCCTTCTGTCTCCATCTGTTCTACTTTTGAGTCCACCTCAACATTGGCATTTCTTTCAGCATCCTTAGCCACATGCCGGACATGGATTGGCAAGTTGGACTTCCTTCTGTACATCATTACTTGGGCTGAATAACCAGTGGACTTGTGTTTGTATGTACAGAATGCAGAAATAACTCCATCTAGGGCTCTTGGCCACTCAGCTGCTTCTTCTTGAGAGAACTTGGAAGAGGCTCCCTTGAATGGTTTTGTTACCTCTCTCCACAAGCCCATTTGCTTGTTGATGGTAAACACTTGTTATCTGTTGCCTAGTCCCTGTTGGTTGATGGAGTGCATTGCTGGCCTTGTCGCAGAATTCTGTGCCTTTGTTCTTGATTTGAATCTATGGGCACCCATGTTTACAGATCAGGGAGCGCAATAAGTTTGCAACTTCCTCTGAACCTTTGCTCTTCACCAGCTTTGACTCCATACATTAGAAGAAGTAGTCTATCACTACTACTATAGCCACAAAGCCATGGCTTGGAGATGGAGAGCAAAGGTCAACCCCAACTTGTTCCAAGACATCAACTCTAATGATATGTAAACTTGGGGCTGCCTTGTCAAACTTCATATTTCCAAATTGGTGGACAGTATATGTTCTAACAGAATCATAGATCTATGAATGATGAACACCCAGAATTTGATTAACCACAGTGACTGAATTGTCTGCCTCTGTCGGGCTGATTATACGACAAAGAAGAGTGTAAAAGAATTGGACACAGCAAGCAGCCTTTAGAGGCCGGATCCTCTTTAAGAGAGTCCCTTAAAGCAGCACAACTTTAATGCAGGCACAGGGTGCAGGCACAGGGGCAGCACAACTTTAATGTCAGGCAATCCTCAAGCAAGAGTCCCAAAGTCCTCGGAGACTTTGTCCGGGCTTTGTTGCCCAAGATCCGTATCACGCCGTGTGGACGCGACCCCACAGAATCCCCCCCCCCTTTGGGCAATGACGGCCGGGAGGCTGGAGACGGCCAAAGGACCCCAAAATGGGGTCGCGTAGATGTCGCCGGGGGGCTGGGAGGTGCGGGTGCGGTGGCACCGGGGGACGCGGAGCGTCCTTGACCGGTCCTGGTCCAAAGATGGTGGTGCGCAGGCGCACCAGGGGGTCCTGGAGAACAAAGAAAAGAGCTGTGTCACTCATGTCAGGGATCCTGCCAGGGGCAGAAGTCCCAAATTCGTCCAAAAAAAGTGCTGTAGGACTCTGTCAGAGGTTTTTGGTTTAGTCAAGTGTCAGAAGTGTTTAAAAAGAAGGCAAAGGACCAGTGTTGGGGTCTGGCGCTGCAAAAGATTCCTTTGTTTTGTGCATTGAGCCTTGTGTGATGTACTGCGTGGCATCTGCATCCCCGTCGGTCAGGTCCTGCTGCGCATGCAGTTCATTGGGGGGCCCCCTGAAATTAGAGCAACAAGAGACAGGCCATCGGTCTTACCGTCAATCACTGACAGGGCAGCCTTTGGGGTGTCCGTTGCGATTACTACAAATGCAAGGACGGCTGTCTCGGCTGAGGCTGGCACCTGAACATGTGTGCGGAATTTTCTCGCGGTCCCTCTATGAAACAAGGCGCCAAATTGGAGCCGAAACTGTAATCCAATCAGCGCATCACGATCATGTCAGGGATCCTGCCAGGGGCAGAAGTCCCAAATTTGTCCAAAAAAAGTGCTGTAGGACTCTGTCAGAGGTTTTTGGTGTAGTCAAGTGTCAGAAGTGTTTAAAAAGTAGGCAAAGGACCAGTGTTGCGGTCTGGCGCTGCAAAAGATTGCTATGTTTTGTGCAATGAGCCTTGTGTGATGTACTGCGTGGCATCTGCATCCCCATCGGTCAGGTCCTGATGCGCATGCAGTTCATTGGGGGGCCCCCTGAAATTAGAGCAACAAGAGACAGGCCGTCGGTCTTACCGTCAATCACTGACAGGGCAGCCTTTGGGGTGTCCGTTGCGATTACTACAAATGCAAGGACAGCTGTCTTGGCTGAGGCTGGCACCTGAACATGCATACGCATCCTTGAAGGCTCCACAAGCCCGAGGGATCCAGTTTTCACTGGTGCTGCTGCCAGAGGGAGGTCTTACAGTTCCGTCAGGAAAGGCCGGCCCTGCGGGGCTGAGAATTGTAGCAGTCATTGCACCGGCGCTAGGCAATCAGTGTTCTTCTTTGAGTGCCAGAGGCAGAGTATTGAGCTGTGGTCCTTTCTTGTTGTTTGCAGATCTTCCGAGCAACTTGCGTACCGTAGAACAGAATGAAAGTGCAAGATTGTGAAAGAAAAACGCAAAAGAAAACCCTACGTAGAAAGAAATCAAGAGATTGCGTCAACTCGCGCAGATCTCAGCAGTGCTCATCAGACGCCATTGCCACAAAGCAAAGAACAGAAAGGAGTGTGGACTTGGATGGCAAAGAAGGACGGAGGCTGCAAACAAGAGCATAGCAAGGATCCCCCGTCAACACCAAAGCATTGCGCATCGGAGGAAGACGTATTTGGACTCAACCAGTATGTAGCTCTGCCTGGGTGACCGTGAATGTGCGCTTGATTGTTTGTGCCTTGCCTGTTGCAGAAGAAGCAGACAAGACGCCACCCGGGCTGGTGATTGCCAAAGCCGCTGAGGCGGAAGCTGCGCCAACTGGGGCGGCAGCTGATGCAGCAGACAACTCACCAGAGGCTGGGGCATCTGCACCGCCATGTGTACATCTGCCGGCAGTGGTGGAGGCAAATGCTGCCGTGCTGGCAGGTCTAACAAAAGACAGCTGGCAGCACCTGGTGGCCCTGATGCCGATGGTGGCATCTGTCAATGCAGCAACCGCCCATCAGAGGCACCTCAAGGATCAGCTCAGACAGGAGACTGCAGCTGCAGAGGTGGCGCATGAGCAGCTGAGCTCCGTGCAGGCCTCCGTCCAAAGGATGACCATGGCCATGCAGGTGGCTGAGTCATTTCATTGTTGTCTGCGCTCAGCCAAAGCCAAGAACACCGCACAAGAGCAGGAATTGACATGGCGGGTTGCCGCTCAGTTCCGGGTTGCAATGCAGGTTGCCTTACAAAGCGTGGGGCAGGCGTTCCCTGTTGGAGGCCAGGTTTTCCTGGCAGCAGAGGACATCATTGTGCAACAGGAAGGTGAGTTGCATCGCGGCGCTAGCCCTAGAGTCCTGCGCTTCATGCCATGGGTTCTCAACACAGGAGCGCTCTGGATGGCGCGCATGGACGCCAAGCATCAAATTTGTGTGGGGGCCTGCATTGGACGTCATGCTGGTGTGGTACGCCAGAACATGACCGGCCACATAAAGCAGCCAGGCCACTCAGACTCCACTAAAGAGACAAACATAGCAAGCTGTTTAGTACAGCCCAGTGATGAATCTGCCAACCCAGGTACTTACCTCCGCCAGGTAAGAATAATCAAAGACAGGCTGGGGCGTGTTCAAGCGGGAGCTCGCCTGGCCAAAAAAGCAGCAATTCTCCCGTGCAATCCTTGCCATGGCAAGCAAGGAATCATCAATCACAAGCATGCACTGGAGGCCATTGCGGAACCCCTGTAGGATGGGGGGAATCCTCAGGTACTGGATACTCAGGAACTGGTAGTTGGTGACGGTGCATCCCGGCGTGGGGATCTGGAAACTCTGCATGAAGCGCGAGCAATCCCCTGTTGCGCTCTGGCACTGATGCACATTCGCTACGTATGTCATTGGATCCTTGGGTTTGAAGCGCCACGTTTCCGTCAGCACCTCAAACATTTCCACCTCCTGAACATCTGCAACTGCGCAGACCAAAAACAAGGGTCATCACGGCTCTAGCCGACCGTTTCAGGGGGTACGTACTTGGCAGGGCGTCCAGCATCTCAACGTCTAGGTCATCACCGCACCCAGCCATCTCCGGCAACGGCGCTCTCAGCGGTGGTGCTGCCTCTTCCCCCTCATTGCTGACAGCTCACTTTGGGGCATTGATCTTTGGCGAGATGGCGCTGCCAGCATCTCTACGGGAAGGGTTGTCTGGGAGGAGGGTGCTCCTTCCAGACATTATGAGACATATTGCCAGTTTGGGGGCATGTTGACGTTGCTGCTTTCCCAGTGTGCAGATTTCAAGCGCAATTTTGGACACCTGACGCCGGCCGCTGCAGGATTCTTGGCACTGGATTTGGTGCTATCATGTATCTGGGCTGTGTCCTGTGTGACTGGGGAGGCTCCGGCGCTGTACTGGTTGTGTCCAGAGCGTGTCCCGGAATGGAGGAGGGACGGGACAGCCAAGGATGGCATCCTGCCGTTGAGCCCGCATGACCACTGAGGCGTGAACAGACTGCGTCCATGCGTGCCGCAGGCACTGCTGTTGCTGGATGGAGTGGGCGCCACTGGCAACCCGTTTTCACAGTAAGTGTATCTGTGGCTGCTGTGGGTTCATGTATCTTAGCGCTTCTTGTGCTACTTGCAGGTTTGACCCAACAGGCTTCTTGACAGGTGCGTATGGTCATACGTACAGTCACGTGGGACTCCAGGGCACCAGGATGACTGCCAGCCTGCAGCATGTTGGGCTCCTCCAAGTGGGCGCAATCATCATGCACGCGGGCCACCGGATGGTGGTGGTGGAGACAACAGCCCTCAGCGCGTGGGTTGTTGGTATTCTTGGTCACGTCTTTGTTTTGTATGCGTTGAACTGCGTGAGATTTAACCCACGCCGCAATGCTGACAACGACGGTTGACAGGTTTGTGGTCATTGGTTTCTTTGTTTTTGGAGGGAGGTTTTGTTGGAACAGTAAAAGCTGTGTGTACAAACTAATGGGCCGCCCTTGCGCTTTGAGGGATGAGCCCTCGTGATGATTTTTCCATTGGTCCTTTCAGTTGCTTCCCGCCAGTATTGTTTGGATTCCCAACACTCATGACCGCGACCCCTTCTCAAACTGAGCTGTGTTTTTTGATATCAGAAACGTTTGTGATTTTTGTTGCTCAGTGCCTGGTGCACTTTTGGTATTGAACATCCAATGGCATTGTTTTTTTATGCCTTTCCACTTTGAGTGGAATGAGGTTTGCTATGGACTGGCTTTGCAGGATGTGCAGTGTCGAGGTTCCTTCAGCTCGGTACCGGCGTCTAACCAAAACATCCATGGTGCAAATCTTTCCATCCTGCGGACTTGCGCAGACTGCAACGATCCTGCAAAGTTTCCACTTCAGGCGTGACATTGGGGTGTCACCCTTGAAGGACGCAACTTTGAGCCGGGCTACCTAGCCCTCCTTCAGTTCCAGGTGCATGGGCCCGCGGCCCATGTGCGTTGGGAAGGCACGCAGTTGGGTCACATACCCAACATAGAAGGCATGCCACAGGTCTTTCAAATAGTCCATGCGCAGCTTAGTGCGCCATTGAAGGCCTTTTTTGTCCGCGTATTCAAAGAATTGTATGGGTGGGGGACCGTAACAGTACGGATCCCCCTCCGCGTCAGTGTAATCTTCTCCCCCCAGGTTCAGAAACATTGAGTGGGTGATACAGATTGGATTGTTCCGATCAGTTGCTAAATACATTAATGGGCAGGAATTGAGCATCCACCCAAAATACTTGATTGGCTCCATGATGGTGGAGGGGTATTTAAATCGAACACCTTTGAAGGAGTGCGCTAGGTGCCCTTTAATCATCCCCATCATTCTTTCATAGAACCCATCCCACCAGGGCGCACAGGCCGCATTGAAATGCCACTGAATGTGGTTGCGGGCAAAGTGCTGCTCAAATTCCATCTCTTTGGCACAGAGAAACCTCGGCCATGCAGCCCGGAATGTGGTGCCATTATCCAAGATGACGGTGGTGGGGCTAAGGTTGACAGAAGGCATTGAACGCTGTCACAAATGATTCCAGGGAAACGTCCCTGACGGGTTCTAAATGGACTGCTCAAGTAAGCGGGCAGGAAAAGGCACAGATGGACATCATTTTGCCATCCAGGGTCTTGAAAGGCCCTGCAAAATCAACCCCTATGGTCTTGAATGGCTTCATGCCGGAGTACCGGTAGTGCGAGAGTGGAGCCAAGCGCTGCATGAATGGGAGGTTGTCAAACTGTTGGCACCATGGGCACTCCTGATTGATGTTGTGTACTGGTCTTTCCCCCTTCATCCAGTAGCGATGCAGTGGTTTTTCCAAAATTGAGATCGTTGAGGTATGTTGCCACTTTTTGTGGAACAACCTGATGAATGCTTGCAGGAGGGGGGTATGTTGCCTTTTTGAGGGACTGGGATGTGTATCAGTTCTTTGCGGGCTTCAAGCACACGTTGCCGTCAGGGCAGGGGCTTGTTGGTGTCCTGCCACCTGTGGGACATGACCAGGCGGGTTGTGGGTCCCACTGGACATCAGGACGCCGCTTGTTCTTGCGGTTGTTTGTAGCATCGGTCCAGGCTGTCTGGTTGTAGAACTTTTGAAGTATAGAATTTCATCATCCGTTGCTGTGCGCCGCTCTTTGGCAGACCAACCAAGCCGATATGGATTGATGTAGGCGCCACTGCCCAGCTGCGCCAGTGGTTTTGGATCTTTTTGATGGCGGCACATAAAGTACTCCTCAAACCTGGAGAGCGCCATGATGGTATTCTCCACTTTGTCCCAAGTCCCGGCGCTTGAAGAGGGACAGGATTGTACTTCTTTCTGGTTGATATGCCCATTTGGGGTCTTCCCAAGGTTGGGCCAGATTTGCTTGAACCTTGAGGGGCGCAGCTGGCCACTGCGCACAGTAGGGCAGCCACTTTGGGCCTTGCCACCACAGGGTGGCCTGTTTTAGTGTCAACATGTCACATCCTCTGGATGCCAGATCAGCTGGATTGTCTGTGCCGGGCGTGTGCCACCACTGGTGGACGGCTGTGCTGGCTGCAATCTTCTACGCTCGTGTTTGCACGTAAAATCAGTCTGTGCAGCCGCATTTTGTATCCAGGCTAGGGTGACAGCAGAATCGGTCCCATAATGGACCGTGTGCCGGCGCAGGTCCACTTTGATGGAGAGATCCTGCATCATTTGCGCCGCCATGGCGGCCGCCCCCAATTTGATGCAGTTGATTCGAAATGCAGGAAGAGGGATGCCTGGTTCTGGACAACAGGCTTTAGGAATGACTTTGGATTTGCCCCAAAGTAGCCGCCTCTGCGGCCGGTACCCCCTGGATGTGAAGTAGATCGCCACTCCCAAGGCAATGCTACCTGCATCGGAAAAGACATGGATATCCCCAGGCTCCTTGACGCATTTTGCAACTTTCCGTGGCACCTTGATGGTTTTGGCCTGGAGCGCTTGGCGGATAATGTTGTGCCATGGTTTTGTCTCCTTCTTGGTGAGGAGGTATTCCCATGGCACCTTGGGGCGTTGCTCATTGAAGCGCTGCCGAAGGGCCTTGATGGTGGTAATGAAGGGGGTGATCAACCCGGGAAGGTCGAAAAGCCGCCCTTCAACCCCAACAATTTGCCACTTCTGCAGGCGCGGGCACTTGAGGAGTGCAGCAAGCAATTCAGTGCACATGCTGAGTGTGTCTGCCTGCGGCGTGTAGACAGCCCCCAGGACCTTGTAGGGATTTGGGCTGACTGGGGTGCTGGTTGTGGGATATGACCATTTAATCTTAGTGAGATCAAAGCTGCCTACCTTGAGGGCAGCGGTTGCGTGTTGCAACTTAAGTTTGACTGCACAGGGATTGTCCCCTGTGATGAGGAGGTTGTTGACGTACGCCATAGCGTTGAGCTCCTCTTGTGCCACTGCGGACATGATGCCGTGGGTTACTGCTTTGTGATACAAAAATAGGACTGCCGCGATCAACATGAACAGCATGCAGTTTATGCCCCACGGGAGGCGTAGGAAACAGAAGAACTTGTGGATGATGCTGCCATTGGGTTGCAGCTGGGGCCACCAAAATATCAAGACCCATTGATCTTCAAGGGCAAGCTCAACTTGGACAAATGCTTTGCTTATATTGCCAACCGCAAAGTCCTCTGTGAACTGCCACCCCAAAAGAATCTCAGTTATCCCGGGCAGGATATTGTCCCCTTGGCTAAATAATTGATTACATGAGAGGCTACCAGGGTCTGCAGAGTTGCCAGCCATGATGACCTGCAGGCGTGTCAATGAGCTGGATGGCCGCTCAACCCCATGATGGGGCAGCTCTGTGTAAGCAATGCCTCTTTGGTTCATTTCCTCAATTGTTGTGGGCGTAATAACGTTGTCATCAATCCAATTGGTAAAAAATTCCTTGTAGGCTTTTGCCATTGGGCCACCCGCCCAGAGGAGTTTGATACACGATTGACTTCTCTGCGCCCCGGTGCGCAGGTTCGGTTTGCATTGGTCTGGGTAGAGGGACACTTTGAGGAGGGGTGCCACAACGCGCCCCCCTGGACTGACAAAGAGTTGGCGGAGGTATGCCTGCAATTGTTTGTTTCAGGAGCACTGCTCTACCCGCGGATTGCCCAAAATATTGAAGAAATCCTGGTATTCATATTGCAGTATGAGGCTGTTGAGCTCAACGTCAGAAACCAGGTTAGGAGCTTCTAGCGCCATGCAAACGCAAGGTGCAAGGATTGGTCCTTGCGCTTGCTGGGCGGCCCACGTTCCTCTTGACACAATTCCGAGGTGCGTAGGCACCCCAAGAAACCCTTGAGTACAAATAGGAGGCGTAATGTCTCAGTACAAGGGTACCAGTTCATTGACCCCCAGGACGATATCAAGGTCAGGACAGTATCAGTTAGGATGCGCCTGTCCGCCAGGTCAAACTTTTCCAACCAGGGGACGGCGCATGGGTTAGAACCCTTCCATGGCTTGACATGAGGTACGACAAGTGCCACAGTGTAAAATGTGGGGGAGGTTGGTAAAGCCCCCTGGTATGTGAGGCAAACAGCCTCCGTTGCAGTCATGGGATTAGCCCGTTTTACGCCGCTGATTATGTAGGGCAGACATGGTTCTGTGACCAAATGTAGTCTTTGGATGAGGTCCTGCAAGATGAGCGTTAGCTGGGCCCCAGAGTCCAGGAGAGCATACGCGGTATGCCCTTCAGGCTCCAATTGGATAGCGGCCGTCTCTAGGAAGGCGCACGTGGGCCCTGGCGGAGGAGCTGAGACAACCAGGATGATGCGGCGTTTGGCTGCTGGTGGTTGTCAGTCAGCCTGTGCAGTTTGTTACTGTTGTAGAATTGGGGCTGCAACAGGGGAAGCTGGTGCTGCCAGTGCTGGAGGTGCAACAAGAGCCGCTGGCGCCGCCTGTTGGACGGCTGGGGCGGCTACGGCTGCTTGCCCCCCAGGCTGTGGCGGCTGTTGATTTCTTGGATGGTTGCGATTGCACGTTGTCAAGTGATGCCCCTGCTGGCAGTGGCGGCACCGATTTGGCAACGGACAGTTTTTGCTGTAGTGGTCCTGCGAAAGACAGTTATGCCAGAGCCAACGCTGATGAACGGCATGCAGTTTTTCCCAGATGGACAGAAGGCACTGGGCCCCAGTGTGGTTTGTGGAGCAAAGTGGACAGGTGAGCAGGTCCTGCTGGTCCCGGAAATTGTCCTGAGAATTGTTGTCCTAGTCGCGGCAGGAGTCGTTGTTGCGGCACAGTTGTCCTCGGTTGTCATTCCGCCGATTGGGGAAGAGACTGTGTTGCCAGTCAAAGGAGCATCCGCACCGCTGCCACTTGCATGTGGGGCTGCAGGAACGTGATTGCCCTTGCTGAAATGGTTGTTGCTGATTTCCATTATTATTTTGGTTCTGCTGTTGTTGTGGATTCCCATTAGAGGTCAATGGTGCTGTGTTGGCAAGATTGGCATTGACTGCAACAGCGGGTGCTGCGGCAGGTGGGGCTGCTGAGGGGGCTGCGGCGGGTGCTGCAGGAGCAGCAGTGCTGTCAGCCAAGGCAGCTGCGCCTTGAAACGCAAGGACAGGTGGAGCCTCTACCATGCGGAGCTTGTGTGCAAAGTATGCGCACCTGTACTGTCAATATACTGTCAGTATATAAACCTGTACTGTCAATGCGGGCGTGCTGCCCAGACAGGGTCAATCTGTATAGGCCTGGAGTTCTTCCAGATAGTTGCCGCGTTCCAGATGCGCACGTAGGACAGGGCTCACGCAAAGGTGCACAAAATTCATGTCCGTAGGAATTGTGCTGAGTTTCTCTGATTTGGACAACACGATTAAAGTAGTCGTAAAATTCTGGCAGAGTGTTGGGCGCCAGAAGGCGATCAAACTCGCGGTATAGCTTGAGGCAGATTGCATCCGTTTGCCCATACTCTGCAAAGAGCACCTGAAGGACACTCAGGTAATCCATATTGACGTCTTGGTACGCAAATGCGCTGACGTTTTCCTTGGCTTCACCATCAAGGTGCAGTAACAATACCCAAATGCGTTCAATGTCCGTGAGTTGCACGGATGATATGGACTGGCATGAAATTGCGCCAAAGGTGCTCAAACGGATAATTCAAATCTGCTTGGCCACTAAACTTGTTGAATGACGCTTTGCAAGCCTGCTTTTTGTATGACTTCACAAGGTCATGGTGGGGCAGGTTTTTGGGTTGCCCTGTCCTGAATGTTGCGACAGTGTGATGATACGCCTCGTACTGTCTGCCCTGCGGTTGCAGGATGGAAGATGGTGCAGACTCTGAGTTGCCGTAACTTGCTGGAGCTGGCGGATGTAACAAGGTGGGCAACATAGGGCACAGAGGGACAAGTTGCCCCATTGCCGTATGCAATGATGCTGATCCCGTTCTGTGCAACGTGCTAGGCAGGTGCGACAGAAGTACAGGAGCTGGCGCCCCCCTGGGGAGGGTTGGGATGCAGCATGCGCCACCAAAGGCGCAGGTGCAGGAGGTGCCGCGGGAAAGGCAACCCCCAGGACGTGTGGCTGCGTCAGGCAGAGATAAGGCCACCCCCGGTCATGACATCCATGGACTGCATGAGAAGCGTGTTGACCTGGGTTGCCAATCACATGAGGGCAGCAATTTTGGGCTGCAAGAATGCAGCAGGTGACAGATCAATAAGATGCGCGGCTGCATCAAAAAATTGAGGAACAATGCTTTCAAAATGTTGTTGTGGATCTCCGGTTCTGGAGTCCGCAAAATATAGTTGACTGCCCCCACCTCGTTGGCAAGGCAGAGGACATGTTTAATAATGGTGGGGTGGCATGCTGTGAGGCCGCAATCGAGGCAGCCCTGCAAGATGCTTGACGCTGAGAGCATGGCTCGACGCCTGAAAGAGGCGCCCATTGCATTCGATGTGAGGACCAGGACTGTGCGCTGTCGTGGCTGCCGTCGCTCAATGGACTTGGAGAAATGCTATGCCATGGCCCTGCCGGTAGGGGTCCAGGCCTTTGCAGAGGCTGGCGCATACCTCGCGTACGGTTCAAGATTGGAGGCGTGCCTGGGACTGAGCCTTCCTCACTGTTCATTGTGCCGGAGAGAATTCACACGAGAAATGCAGGTGAGTACTTACAGGCTTTTCCACAGGGTGAGGAGGTGAGGGTTGGGTGTAAAAATAAGGGCAGCAATGCTGCAATTTCACACCTCAGAAAAAAAGGAACTGTGCCCAAAATTTCAGAAATGCTGGGGTTTGACCTTGTAGAGGTGAACCCACTGGCCACCACTTTTGTCAGGCCGATTATATGACAAAGAAGAGTGTAAAAGAATTGGACACAGCAAGCAGCCTTTAGAGGCCGGATCCTCTTTAAGAGAGAGTCCCTTAAAGCAGCACAACTTTAATGCAGGCACAGGGTGACCACAGAAGGACAATAAGTACGCTCAGGCACACAACACATCAGACAAGACAAATAAGCTCAGCTTCTACACAACCGCCGGCAGGCAATCCTCAAGCAAGAGTCCCAAAGTCCTTGGAGACTTTGTCCGGGCTTTGTTGCCCAAGATCTGTATCAGTTAGCTACTGATCCAGTTTACTGCAATGTGGCAAACTGGGTGCCTATCCGCTTCCGGGTCCCTGCGCTGCTGTTGCTGCACAACGTGCCCAAGCAAGGATGCTGAGCTTAGCCCAAGATCTGTATCAGTTAGCTACTGACCCGGTTTACTGCAATGTGGCAAACTGGGTGCCTATCCGCTTCCGGGTCCCTGCGCTGCTGTTGCTGCACAACGTGCCCAAGCAAGGATGCTGAGCTTATGTCACGCCGTGTGGACGCGACCCCACAGCTTCCATAGCAGTAACTTGTCTCACAATTTTGTTCATCCTAGGCATCCAATATGTGTCTAAGATTTTTGCCACTAGCTTCTCTTGCCTAATGTGGCCTCCTGAAGCCTCTGCTTCAATACTTGCTCCAGCTCCCTTATGCAAAGCGTTTAACAAGTCCTCCATCCTTGGTGGTTTGTGCTTTCCTTTTTGTAATCCTCTTCAATGAGTGATCCCTGCACAAATTCACATGCAACTTGCAATTTACCCTGCACTGATGATAATGGTATTATACTTATGAAAAATTAAACTTAATTTTGCATTAGAATTACTTACTCTTCATTGTGTCCATTCATTCCTGAACAACTAAATGAGGTTGGGTCAAATGAAATGCAGTCATCTAGGAAATCCTTGGAATTAAATCCACTAGTCTGCTGGACAAACTTGGCCACTTCTTTCTGTAAAACCATACAGAGCAGCTTCTGCATTAAACTTTCTGAAAATGAAGAATTAGTGCCAATTCAATGTTTGAAGAGACATAAAAAGTATGGGGCATATTGAAAATGGTCACCCTTTGGCAGTTGACCCATTGATGTGTAAGCACCAAAAATGCTTCCAAGACAGAATAAAATAAAATTCAGAATTCCCCATTCCATCAACAGTTCTGTTATTCTTAGTTAGACTTTGAAACTTGTTCTTATAACAGAAGACTTCACCAGATGAATCCCCTGGAAAAATGCTGTCATGACAAAATTGTAGTAAATCCCATGTCCAGAGATCACCTGAAACAATTTTAAGAAAAGAAGAGAGGGATGAAATGTAAGAAAATTATCATGTTCATCAGCTTTACTTACTGGTGTTTTTGGGCCACTTTTCCTTTGAGCTTTTTGGTTCCCTTGTAATTCATTTCTATTATTAAATTTAGTTTGATGAACCTGGTGTATTATGCCATTGCGGTATAAATGCATTCTCTCAATGAGGTCTTCAGAGTCATTGCATCTTGGGAGTAGTCAAATTGACTCCCATCAACCCACCCAGGCTTCTAAAAAAAAGTCGGTGATGGATTCTCCCAGCCTTGAATACTCTTGATCACCTATCTTGTACATTAGGCACTCTTGCACACCAACAAATACATTGTACTAATCCATTTGTAAGTTTTTGGTGTCCAATAACCTAGAATTTTTGAATTAAGAATGTAGCATACATAAAATATGATAAATGCAAACAAGCGCCATGCACCTTCACGCTGCAATGAGCACAAAGGTTAGAACAATGTGTGTACCTTTCTTCACGTAGGTATTCTGTAATGATGAAGATGTATCAAGAAAATAAAATAACTCCAAAAGTTGAAAATGAGGAGAAAAGTTTCAAAATTTGAAAATTAATGTTTCTTTAAATTATATACCTGACTATAGCATGTCCCTCATTGTTTGTCCAAATTTATTGGAAAAAGTTGGGCAAGGTCCAATATTTTTTCTGATAATCCTGCAGAAAATTTTGCCTCAGAAAAAAATTCATCTTTGGGGGACATTTTTTTCATGCATTCCCACATTTCCCAGCATAGGATTAACATTGGGAACTTCTTGAGACAATGGGATTTCTCTGCCTTAGTTTTTCCAGACTAAAACCTTCCAGAGTGGGGAAATTGGTGCACACTGGGGATTTGTTCTTGAGTCTACATAGCTACCCTGCTGTGCACCTGAAGTGTACCAAAGTTCTTCTGTTGCACGTGCATATCTCCAATGTGCACCAATTGTGTGTTCACACCAGGATTACTCGGGGTCACATTTGTAAACAAATAAGTTCCACCAAGGTTCGGCTGGTGCATTTGTGTGATGCTCCCATCATTTCATATTTGTGCACCAAGTGTAACCCTGGAATGGTAGCAAAATTTCCTCTACAGGAGTGCACACTTTTAACCCAAAAATATCCCATATGCACCAGCTGTGACCCTGGTGTGCACCTACTGTGGGGTCACAGCAAAAATAGCACCCCACTTGGGTTGGCAACCTGGGGGCATTTCAGGTACCTTTAGTCAAACTGAAGTGCCCTCCCCCTTGAAAAAAAAAACCAACTTGGCAGCAGGATGGCTAGGAACCCTCAGCTGTCAAAGGGTTAAATCACATTTCTCTGATCTTTCAACAAGCAAAAAATGTGCTTGGTCTTGCATCACAATCAAGGGATCAGCAGCATCCAAAATTCAGATTTATATAGATTTATTGCATTTCTTCTTCATGATGAAATAAAACAAGGGTGGCCATGCAACAGTGGATCATCAATACATTCAAATATTTTTGCACAGGTAACAAATTCAAGGCACGCAAGATATCAAAGTATAGATCCCTGAGTTTAGCAGGGAAATGAGCAAACCTCATATTAAAATGTAATGGCAACTTTTCTTTCCATGATTTACATACATTCTCTTCATCATGGAAAAAAACTTTCAACAAGAAAACAAATTTTTCACATGACTTGGGCCTCTAAACTTCTCACACATACGTCCGGAGCTGTAGAAAAAACATGAGAATTATTTTATCCCGGATTGAAACTAAGGTGGACATGAACTGGTTCACATTTTTGACGCATTTCTTTGAATAACAGTCATTGAAACAACTTAATCAGTGGACAGTATATGACATGATTTCTATCTTTTCTCGGATCCAAGGCAAGAAGGCCGAAACTCTGGTGGCTGCATATGGTTTGGTGGGTTCGCAAGCACTGTCTCCAAAAGACACCACACCTATGAGGATTTTATTGTTGTTGGCATCTTTTGTCACTATGGGTCCTCCACTGTCACCCTATAATGCAGAGAAAAAAATATTCATACTAATAAAGATCATCACCCAGAAGCTTTTATTACATCACAGCTCCTGACAGGACCAAAAAGTATTTCCCAATAAAAAATGTAGAATTCTTGATGCCATTGTCCACATTATTGCTGGGGTCTCTATTTTTAATAATTTATTCTACGTTTATTTTTGAGCCATTCAAGGATGCCACAATTTGCATCTTGTATTCATGTACAGTCAACCCCTGCATAACAGACTTAATATGTGCAACAGAAAAGTCCATTATGCAAAACATTTGTTGCTCAAATTAAATTGTTGAAAAAATTAACATTTTTACTTGTTGCCAACTAAAAGTATAAAGGAATAGCTTTGAATTAATTAGATACTTGAAAAGATATTGTACTTTGAATTTAGCAGAGCTTGCCAAACAAGGATTGGTGCTTGAAAAGACTTCGGGAATAAAAATGGAAAGAAAGCACTTTTGAGCAGCCGGGCTGTGGCCGGGATGATTTTTGCCCTAGTTTAAAGAGGTTTATTTCAAAGAGATGAATTTCAATTGAGTTCACTGTTTAGAATTTTGCACAAAACAAATACACACAAAAGCCTCTTTACTTGTAGGTCTGCTTGGGTTTGCAACTTGAATGCAAATGCTTTTTAATCTAGAGAATTTCAAATCAGGAAAAGATGAGTTGAAGGACAAGAAGAGATTAAGGGTTTACTCAGAAATTTTCTTGCTGGGCCTGGCATCCAAATGTGGGTTTGGTTCACAGGCTCCAGCAGAAGCTAGGAAAGTTTTCAAGGGATTAAAAAATAAGAATTACTTTCCTGGCGCCAAATTGTTGGCTCACCAAGAGTCCCCATGATGCATTTCTGTAAGTTTCAAGCACAATTCCACACAATTTCTCATTTAGCTGCATCAAGGCATTTCAGTATTTTTAGACAAAAGCAGCTCTGTCATGGGTGAACAATTTCAAGGACCACCTTTTAGAATATTTCAAGAGAAAAACTTACGTGACAGCCTCCTTGTTGGAATGGGCCTTTGCCTGCACACATCATCTGAGAGCGCAAAAACTGGAAACCCAGAATAGAACACTCGTTTGGATTCAGGTACTTTGAACTTCCTGACCTCAGAACTTTTGATCCATCAACTGTAATGCAAGGAAAACAAAATCATCTAAGATCAAAATTGAAGAGGAAATCAGATGAAATAAAAAGAGCCAGATACTCAAAGGTTGGTTCAGTTGTTGTGTCATTTGTTCACATAATTGAGGTCTTTTTTGGAAATACAGTTATTTCTACTGTTTCACTTTTCCTCCGTTAACTTTTTTCAATTTTTTTTTGCACCGAGGGACAATCATAAATGCTTTCGGAACTACTCAAAAATTCAATAAATCAGTCGCATGGAACAACAGGAAGTCAGTCTTGTCAGCTGTTTAAGACAAACTAAAATATTTTAAAATTCGTATATATTATGTAAATTTGATGGTTTTCCTGGACTCTGGTACAGAATCTTGAGCACCCCAATAGAGATTTGTTCAAAGATACCCGAATACCGTTCTCCAGATCTTCTCTTGGAACAATTATAAGTTTTTTATGATTTATTTTTACCTGTCTGTATTTTTTTCATCGAGTTAATCTGAGATAAGTTTTTCTTACAAAATTGCCCAGGTTTTTAAAAATGACAAAAATTAGGATTCGAAACAAACCGTTGTTGACGTCATATCGTCCCCAGCCAGCGATTTCAATCCACGTGCCAATTTGAGGCTCCCATTCCGGCGGCGGCAGAGAAATTGGTCGGATGGAGTCGCCAATCGGCGCCGGAACCATTGTTGACGTCATATCGTCCCCAGCCAGCGATTTCAATCCACGTGCCAATTTGAGGCTCCCATTCCGGCGGCGGCAGAGAAATTGGTCGGATGGAGTCGCCAATCGGCGCCGGTTCGGACAAGTACAATAATGCGATGTCATTTTTGAGTCTTCTGAACAAGTCTGTTTTGTATGCCCTGTGGGTGAAAACTTTGGCCTCGATCGTGATCTCATCGGGTTCCGGGGTATCCGAATTCAAATCACCCAATGTCACGTACGTTTTTGATGGCTTGAACCTTTTTTTTCGAATGAAAACAAATACGCCGTATTTTAAATACTTTCTACATCGTAATATAACGGGTTTCAGGCTGCCATTGAAAGTGAAATAAAAATACATCATCCATCAGAAATCGAAATTTTGGAGAGGAGAAAAGGAGTCTATATAATGTGCATGAAAGCATGAACTCAAACTTATATCAGCATAAAATCTCAATTTCAGAAATATCTCATTGCTTTGGAATAACACTCAGCAGTGAAACAATTTCTTGTTTTCAGCATCTGAACATCCCTCAATTGTTCCAAAATATCTTAACAATTATGTTCATTATAAAAAAGCGAGATATTTTCAACATTGAGGACAGTCTTTGTAAGAAGTGTATTTGAACATAGTTGTATCTAGAGGATTGTCTTCACAGAAGGTACCTTGTTATTTGACCTCCCACAATTTGACAGTCAAATTTGCATGGAGGTTGACTTGCAATTCCTCCTCTGCCCTGGCATTTGACCTGCTTTGGCCACTTTTTTGTATGTTTTGTTATCCCTTTTTGGACAATCAATGAAAATTACTTCACTGATCTAATTATATAGAGATTTGTTTGTCTCCTATTTGATTGACTGCATAAGGAATTATAACTAGTCTGTTAAGACAAAAATAGTATCTTATTAATACAACACACAACACAATCCAGAGACAATAGCAAACACAAAGGATTGCACCACCAGAAGGGTTACTCTTGAAGTTACTGCACTAATGCCTGCTTTTCCTGGATTTGGCAGGGGGTTTATATACAAGCCAAACCAGGAAGGAGAATCCAACAAGTTACGGCATAATTTGCGGTCACGTGAATGTGCACATGCTTCAGGGAGAAACCAGGAAGGGGAATCCCAGAAGTTTGTTACCAATTAGTTCTGTGTGTGCAAGTGTACATCTGGGAGGGGTGTGCCTGTCATGAATCAATGGATTCTTGGAATCAGAAGGAGTTCAATTATATGTAAATATAATATTTATTATATTCCATTATAATTAGCTCATCCTTCCTCATTCTCTTTCTTTCTCATTTCTGTGCAAGCTCTTGCCTTCAGCAGATTCTTGCAAAGCACATCAGCGTTTCACAGCTAATTAATATTGGGGAAATTCCTCTGATAACAGTTTGTGCTGATATTTCTCAATTTCAGAAATTGGCTTTTAATTTTTCTGCTTTGCAAATCAACCCTAGTCTGGCAATGGATTTGCCAAAATTCACTCTCCAATGCAGCAGCAATCAGTAAGCTGACCAAGTTCATCCAGCAACACAATCACCCTTGCATTTACAATACGATGAGATCTAGTTCAAA
The DNA here is from genome assembly GCA_905338405.1 of Notodromas monacha. NCBI lineage: Eukaryota > Metazoa > Arthropoda > Ostracoda > Podocopida > Cyprididae > Notodromas > Notodromas monacha. The sequence goes on from CAJPEX010002948.1 coordinate 28,824, forward strand.
GCTCGAACTCTAAGCATAAAATGGAACGATTGTGCAACCTAGATGTCGCACGAATTGCTACTTACAAAAATCCTATGAAACGGGTGCAATGCCCCGCGGACAGGACCCAACGTTCATGAATCAAGGATCCCCCGCATCTCGAACAAGCAATCACGTAGCAAACACGAATTCGAGCCAAGTATTCGTAGCCGGAACGCGAGTTTACTTCCGTTCCAGAAATAACCGCAGCTTGCGGCAAAACTCCGGGTTGCTCGAACGTATTCCAGCCACCGAAAAGGAAAAACCTGTTCGGAACTGAACAGAGGAATGATACTTTTCATCAACGAAAATCAAGCACATTTTCAATGAATTTCTTTTGAATTCATTGCTCAGTCCGTTATTCTGCTGTTCGTTTTCTTCAGCGCCCTCGCATGAAAGTTTTTGGACATCTTGACGACCTTTAATTCACCATTCCGGTTTTACTTATAAAACTATATGGCAGGTGTCGCCCGAACAGTCAAGTAAAATGCACCACGTGCAAAAAATAACCCAAACTTTTATAATGTGACATATATTACGTCATCTGTGTAAGTAGAGCCATGTTCAAAGGTTAGATGAAACAGACCAAGGGAAATCTTATCAGTGCACTGATCGAATTTGAAGAAAAATGCCTTAGAAATTAATTGGCAAAAATAAAATAAAAATTTATTATTTCGAAACATTCAGACTCACGTTCGATGTCATAAAACCAGTTGAACCCACTTTCGGTTTTTCGAATGACCAGGAATATAATCACAGCATAATTCATGAAACCGAACCGAGGCACTAACATACTTTTCAAAATTGGCGATTGAACGGATTTTTCTTTTTTTCACCTTTGAGCCATGTTATAGAAAAATGTGACTCACAGAAGACCTGTTCTGTCGTGAACTCTGTTGTTGAAGTGAGCTTCTTTCTTCAGAAAACCAATTCGTGTCCCACTTTTCGTGTACAGTACACTGGAAGTGGGTCGACTTGCTTTTCTTGTTGTGTCACGATTTTTCCTTATTTTCTCTCTGTTGTAGAATATATATATTTCTATGTTTCCTTAGTTTCTGCAGTTCTTACGCGAATTCGGTGGATCCGGACGCAGACCCTCAGTTCATTTCCGTTAAAAAAAATTCCAAAAATTCTAGTTGCATAAAATAACGGGAAAATACTTATAAATCAATAAAAAAATACTTATTCAGAAGTTTAAATTTGTAAAAAACACAGTGCATTGAAAATGTCCCACAAATTTTTTACGTGCTCTAATAACTGTTAGAAGTAGTGAAAAATCATACAAAATGACACGTTCCCATTTTTAATCATTACTAAAAAACGAAATTCATTTGCCTAAAAAAGATGACTTCCTGTACTTTTTTACATATCCATTTAAAATTTAATCATCAATTCAATAGCAGAAAATCAGCAGCATAAACCAGAATAAAAAATTTAATAAACCTGAATTTTTTCTGTCAATGTGAGAGAAATTTCAAAATTCAGAAGACAGTGAATGTAAAATTTAATGGCGTGCATTTAAAATCATTTGAACATTTAATGGCGCAAAATAATATTTTGAAAAAGTATTACAGGTTTCGTTTGTGATGCTCATAGTAAACATTCTAGAGGATGAAAACTTTATTCAAGTTGTAAACAAAAAATGGATACCACAAATCCTTTAATCGAAGAATGTATAACGGAAACCTACTTCACTGATTTGAAGTTGAAAAATCCGCCACTTGGATCTATTGTAGTCATAGAAAATGATTTTCGCCACACACAAAAAATACAACTTCAGAATCATCAGAATTTGAAAAATAACCCGACATCCAAGCATACATGCAGACTAATTCAGCGCAAGCATTCCCAAATTCCCTATACAACGATGCTTTTATTTCCTCTCGCACATACGAACACTAAACGCCGTTGCTAAAAGATTTCCAATATTGCACAAAACGCACTCTTGAACAAATGAAATGAAAACAAAGAAAAAAACCAATAATTTCTTCTTTGGATTAAACCCTGCTGAAAAAATGGCTGATGTCTCCTCAAACACCTAAACCAAACTGAGACACCAAAAAAAATTTGATTCCCCTGAACTCTTCATTCAGATTTCAAAATATGCTCCTACCAAAATGTTTTTGTGCAGATCTTTCTTTTTTTTTCCTCGGAATTTCCTGACGGCATTAGTAAGTATTTTTCAAACTCAACATGCATTTTTTCCCGTTTGATAAAAGCGCGATGAAATCCCACATTTTTTTTAATTTTTCAAGTGAGTGAATTTTTGGCTTGTTACACCACCAGTGACTAGGTTCTTTCCGTTTCTTTGGCAATTTGGTCGCCATTGCTGATTTACAATCACGGCTCTTGGAATTTTTTAAATGCTATAATAATTCGCCTAAATTTAAAAGTTGCGGAAATGCATTTAAATATTAACTCTTCCAATTCTGAGAATTCGTCGGACCAAGACTAACGACAGTATTTACTTTTCTTTTGTGTTTTTGAACACCTCAAGTTCACTTCACAATGATGGACTGAATTGTTCTGAAAGAAGTTTTCCGTTCTGCAGTTTATCAAGACGAACTTTCCTTCAATTACAATTATGCAGCATGCTGCAATTATTGCTCCAAAATTTTCAAACATTTGAAACGAGGCTGGAATAATTTTTGTCCAATTTTCTTTTGACTTTTGAAACTGAGCACCTGAGAAAACACATGACTGTATTTTAAAGAAATTTGAAAGATTTCCTTGCATGAATAAGTAGATATGCCCCTCTGAATATTCATTTCACTCTGTGATTTCTCACAAATGCCAACATTATTTCCAGATAAACATACTTGTTATCCAAAAACTATTTTACAGAAGTGAGTGATCAACAATGATCATTTGTTGAGAGCTACTTCTTAATAATTGGAGGAAAAGGGGATCGGAGATTTAAATTGTTTTCCGCAACTTTCAAAGGAAATGCAAAAGTTACTCCGTGAGAGTATTTCAAGTATTTATTTATTCTATCTTCACACACAGTCAATACAACAATTCTACAGAGAGCAAAGCAGCATAGACTCAGCGTTTGGACAAGGTCTGGTGCGGTAAACTTAATGCAACATAAAATGCACCTGTATATATAGTTTTGGCCGACCAAGGTTGAAGAAATTGCATAGGAACCAATTTGGATTGGGGACGTCACACTTCGTTTATTTAAAGGAAGGAAGCGTGAGTGCAGTTGGGAAAGTATTCCGTCAACAGTGGGAATAATTGCTAGCGCACCAGGCGCAGCCAAGCATAGCAGAAATACATTAGCTTAAAAGGGTTGTGCATAAAGTGAAGGGTGTTGTGGTTGTTAATATGACTACAAATCTCCCCTGGTAAACGAGAAAAAGCTCCTGTGTACCCAAGTTCTCAAAGTGTTTCAGTCAGTGGAAAAAAGGATCAAAATTTTTGTTTGATTCCCACACCTCCCTGATCATGTCTCAGCCATGCTGAAAGACATTACACAGGAAAACGTTCTCATGGGGGAGCAATAAGAATGGTAATAATAACCATATCTGCCTCCCCCAACTTCTCCAGATGGCATGCCAATGCCTGATTCCTCAGTTCACCTTACACCCCTCTCAAGGTATGTGCTCTTGACCCCCTTAAGCCCTCAATTAAAAACCACTGGATTAAATTTTTGCTCAAATTGCGTGTTTTTTTGCTTGGTTTTGTTCTTTAGTGTTATTCAATCACATTCCCATTGTTTTCGGGTGGTTTTCAATTTGGTTTTGAGGGTGAATTTTGCAGTTTTGTTTGCAAATTTCAAGTGCGCGGATACAACGAAACAATAGTTTTTTACGCAATACATGGACCAATATAAAAAAGTATACGCTTCATCTTGTTTCAGGTTGTGCAAGGAAGGTTTCCAGTGAATTTCATCAAATTTCACCATTTGGTTTCCTAGATATCAACAAAAAGGTATTTTCCCATAGGCTTCTTAACAAAGTTGGATCAGATCTGATCCAAGTGCGCCTTTCTAACATTTTTCAGAATCTAAACAAAAATGGCAGGTTTTGCAATTGCGGTGTTGTTCCTTGTGTTGATGATGCATCCTGATGTGTCATCCAGGAGTTGTAGCATCCAAGATGGCTGCTTGCATTGTTCCAAGGCGTGTGATGCGGACTCGGTTCAAGTGTCCAAGTTTGATGGCAGAGTTATCCTGACGGGTCCCGTTTTGGACCTTGGTTGTTTGGATTTTTTTGGCATCAAGGTAGAATCTTTGAAGAATATGTCCTTTTTTGTTTTTCTTCATCGTGTTCCCCTTTTTTGATGATTTTTGCAGAAGATTGAGTTGTTAGGCCCAACCAAGTGTGAGGGGGTCTTTTGGGCCTCCTTCGTGGATCCAGTTGAATTCTGCATTGGTCAACAACTGTCGTTGATGTCTCCAACTTCAGAGCAGCCATCAACAGTGACTCCTGAGCAGGTGCCAGTGTTGGTGGTGACGATCTCAACAACAATGGTGGTTTGTGCAACAGCAGTGACACCCAGCAAATAATCACCCGTTTTCCAGCCAGGCGTCAAGCCCCTGGCAAAAATCACCCGTCAAAGACCCGTTTTTCATGGGTGACTGGAGACGGGTGGTATTCTC